>APFE030101054.1:0-25000 GCA_000404065.3 Pinus taeda
AATGCTCCTTCATCTAACACAGTGCCAGGCAGCGCCATATGGGAGGCATAGGCGGTGACCTAGAAAGGCACATGGGATGGAAGGGCAGGGGTAGTCAAACGACTCCAATCGAAAGAAAAGACCGAACTACTTGGTGGGGGAACCATATGGTTGCCCCCCTGTTCGGAAGGAACCGAATCGGAATTCCCCGGAGAGGCTGGGATGGGAAAACCATGATCAAGCTCAGGAGAATTTGATGAGAAAAGAAGAACATGGGAATTTTGCTCTTCCGAAACAGAGTGGTCGACAGGGGGTGAACTCCGGTCGACACTCTTTCCGACCAATGGTTGGTCTGGAACAGGCTGGGCACAGCCAGGTTCGGGAAGAGGGGTCTGGACAAGAGAAGAATGTGAACCAATCTCATTGTCGGGAGGCGAATGATCTGCAGTTGCAGAAAGACGTTGATATCCAACGGGGAGTTGGGGCGGAGGGGAGCTGGGAGACTTTCCAAAACGAGTGGAGGCATTTATCCGATGATGTGGACAAAGGTGAAGGGGATGATTGCCTTCACAAAGTCTGCAGGGGATTCGAATCTTCCCTTTTCCCTTGCCATTCCCAACTGATGAGGTAGCATCGCCGTGAGCCTCAGTGGACGATGAGGGGTGGGCCAGATCACGAGACCATACTTCTAAGATCCTGGGAATGCCAGGACAATCACAAAGAAGATGGTCCTCCTTGCATAATCGACAAGGAAACTTAACCTTCTGCGAAGGAGCGGAAGGGGGCCCGACTTCAGGTGTACTCGAGGGAATAACAATTGTATTTGTAGCCTCTCCCTTAGGAGACTTCTTCCTCTTTTTCTTGTTCTTCTTCTTCTTAGCCACCTGGTTATTCGAATCGAGACTTTCACCAGGCGAAGTACGAGAAGCAGGCATAGAAGTAGACATCAAAGGGGAGAGGTCCACCTTAGGTTCAACATGATGTTTTCCAGGTGGAGGGACTGATGGAGTATCAGCCGACACGGTAGGGACCAAAGAGGTTTCAAACAACCAAACAGGAAACCCGACAGTTAACCCCGGAAGGGATAACGTCGCCATATAAGGAGCACCAACATTCCAAAGAGGAGGGAAATGACTAGGATTCCCGTCAGGAGGGGAACTTGGGTTGGTGAACCCTGGAAAAGTTGCCATAGCAAAAGAAACCTACTCAAGCTAATTTACACAAGATTTAACCAGGTAATGTTATCGCGGAAAAATAAATTTTAAGACACTGAACTTGACCTTTTCATTTTTTAAGAGTCGAGAAAAGGACAAAAAGATGACTCTAGTCTCCTTCAAATATTTAATGAGCACGAAGTGACAAGACACTCACTTACACCTTTTCTTTTAGGGAGTCCGAAAAGGATCAAAAGTGACTACTCTAGAGAACTAGGCAAGAGGTTTACCAAACAATCCATAAAACTGCTTATACACCTTGGCAATCAGATGAAAACCAAGGACTTCCCGTACTGTAGTCAATCTTCCCGAATGCTGTGTTCAGTGCATTACAGCTTGTAAGGCGGCAGACTCAGCTTCTTATGGATAAAAGGTTGCAAGCCTATAGGGGTCTCCCAATATATACGCGACGGTACGTGGGAGCACAATCCGTACTGGCACCTATCGTTTCACCGTGGAGGAATCACCCAACCACTCAACGGTAAGCTACCAGGTTTAAAGACGCCGGAACATGTCTCTAACCTAGACCTCTAGAATATTTGTGTTATGTTCCAATGCGTTGTTAGGTTCATTCAGTTTATTTTACAGTTTATCTTCAATTATGTTTCGGTTTTTTGGTCCTACCATATGTGATCTCTCGAAACTTCCTAAATGCAAACTATTGCCAAATTATATCATTTATTCAATGAACTCTATCTACAGGAGAGTTGAGATCTTTACACAAACAAAATGATCAACAAAGATCCTAATGTAGCTAATAACAAGAAATGATTTTTTTTTTTCTTTTTAAAAGAAACAAATAACAATAAATGCTAATTAATATAATGCAAAAAGATCTTTTGTTTTTTTTTTCTTTTAAGACATCATAATGCACTTAACAAACCTCAACAGATATTCACAAGTATAAACAAACAGAATTCACTCAATGGAAAATAGAACCAATTCTGAAACATCAAGATGACCTATCAAAGCAAGGAAAAACACAAAGACTTTCAATGAACCATGTGATCTGAGTTCAGATGAATTCAAGCAAAATCCAAATAAGCTAGAAGTGAATCACTCGGAGCATAGAATACCAAACTTTCACAACCACTAGATGAGTGTGGAAAACAACCAAAAAGCTGATTGGATTATCAAACCACAACTTCCCACAGAAGGCTTGACATGCAAAGCCACTAGGTGTTCTAGGGCTAGGATACAAAATCGATAGAAATAAGCAAACAACTGAAGGATAAAAATAATAACCAGTCACACAAAGGTCTAACACACTTCTAGAAGTTGCAAAAGATATGGCAAGATACAAATCCAAGCTCAGAAGGCTGGCAAACAAGTGATTTGAAAAGGTTAATAGGTCTGGCGCGACTGTCAGGCTGCAACTCGTGCTATAAAGGGATTGGTGCGGGTTGTCAGTTAGCAACATGCGCCAACTGACAAGACTGTCAGAGGAAAAGTCGCGTTAATAAAGTTTTCCAAGTCAAAAAGAAAAACAAGCAGTCCAAAGCTTGGTTTACAGTCTCTAGGAAGGCCAGGAGGTAAGAAACAACAAGAAATTCAATCCAGAAAGCTATCCAAGCAAGCAAACAAGAGAAAACCAAAGAGGCAAGACAAACTCCAAGTTGTTCAGTCCGTAAACCAAATCGGAGATTGACTGAAGTGGCTTTGATCTACTTCACTAATGAAAAGCAATAGTGTTTCGAAGGCTATCTGGCCATGCTTCAGGCTCCGTCTAAAGTTTACAAATCAAACAACAAGCTAAACTCCCCAGCGAAGTCGCCAAATTGTTGAACAGGTAAATCCCCTCTGCGGACAGAGGTGATCCCACTAGCCCAGAACGGGTCTAGCAACAATCAATCAATGCTACTCTGCAAGTTCCTAATTGCAATTACAAAGTGGGTAATGGACACCTACTTGGATTCTAGCGCTATTTGTTTGATGAAGAGATGCCGCTCTCACTCCTTCACTCTGGTCGGTCACGATCCTCCACTATCCTCGCGGATGGACACCTGCACATGCAAAGAGAGAACAAACACAAGCGTGAAATATAGTAAAAGCAACTATACATCAGTCAGAAAAGGATGTAATTCACATTAACCATCATGAGACAAATGAGAATGGAACCATAACAATAGTCATCTATTAATGAATAAAAGCAGAGAAAGATACAACCAAGGTTCTGACGTTGAACCTATTCTCTAGCTGGGCGAGCAGCTATGTATGCCTTGCAATAGACCTTCTCTCTCTCAGGATTCTGACAGCATAACCTCCCTATGCTTCAAGACTCTTACTATCTCTCCAGACAAGCATAATCACAATTAGCATTACTCCAGAACTCCTAGAACTCAAAAACTAGCCTGTCTAATGCATGAGGACAGACTTTTATAAATGGAGAAGGGAGGAAGATTCAATGCACCAGGACGCCCATTGTGGATCGACATTATCTCTGAATAGCTACTGAGGATAGATGTCAAGGATAGATGATGACTCTCGACCTCTATCAGATGGATTTTTTCCCTCAAAAGACTTCATGATCTGAAAGGAAAAAACATATGGGTGCGCGTTTGCCAAAAATCATTACCAAACTTAGTTGGCGCGAGTGTTGTTCTAGGACAGAGCGCCAATGGGCGCGCCCCTTTTTGAGGATCTCAGTGATTGGCGCGGATAAGACAATGTGTACCTGCACCAATGGAAAAAGGGCACTTTTCAGGGATAATTTGTAGAAGGTGTCTTTAGGGAACATGAATTACATACTCAGGGGAACATAATGCAAGTGTTTTTAGGCTATGTCACTGCTCACAGGTCCCAGAATGTATCCTCCAATGTATGAAAATAGGGGTAACAGGGACGGTGACGAATGGTGACAAATTAGTGTGTAACAAATGTCATACAATGTGTATGTTCATCTAATATGAAAACACAAAGTTACCTAATCTTAATTAAAATACTAAATAATATCAAGTGCAACTATAAATAATTTCAACCACATAAATAATTTTTATGAAATGTCAAGTATTATAATATGAGTTTCCAACGTAATATTAGTTGGAGTACAATCTACCTTGAAATATTTTTTCATCACTTCAAAACATTATCATTGTGTTGCCAAGTCATTTTCGGTGAATTCACCAACTTTGAAGACTTGATCATCAATTTCTATGTGCGTGTCTCATGCAAGGTATCATCTTTAAGGGTATCACTAGATCATTTCTATTCTCTCTCTTTCTTTTTGGATTTGTCATTCCAATGTTACTGTTCTCCTCTTTCATCAATTCCTGCTTTCAACCATCAATACCGAATTCCTCTTTTGAAATGAAAGAAGATATAATGCAAATTATAAGAAATGAAATATGATTAACAATGGAATATAACTAAAGTATAATATAAAGGATTTATATGACATATACATCAACATCAGCTATGTCAATGCCAATTTTCCCCAGAAAAACAAGAAACTCAAATAGTTTTCTTCAGTTGGGTGATAACGGCCACTGTGTGGCTAGATGACTTGTATAAACAACAAAAATAAAAGGTCACCATAGAAAAATAACACCTTTGGAACTTAATAACAATCATGTTAGCTAAGTCACAATCTAAAAAGATAAAGTTGTATGACAACTAGCTGGAAAATTACATCATAGAAGAAAAAAATTCTCCTATGTGTACACATACATGTGCATGGGTAACATGCCCCAATATACAATGATCATTAGGGTCTAGAGGAAGAAAACCTCATAGTAACATAATTATTGATTGATTTCATCTTGGCCTTGCCTCTCCTTTGTGAGTAAAAAAAATAAAAATAAGTCCATCATATTAACTAGTTGTACTCCATAGTATCATTTTCGCATATTATCTCCACATACCTACCAAAAATGTCATATATTCCAAACAAATAGAAATTTTGAATTGTTTCTAAAACTATTTCATTTATACCCCCTTCCAATGTATCTAACCAAATGTACCCACTTGATTTTCTTCTTTCATATTCATTTACATCTTAAAAAATATATGTTTCAAAAACAATGACAACCCCAATATATATAGATCCAAATGCTCTTCCATATTTCCCATAAACCATAAGAATTAATACTCTCTTATGCTCATCTTTTTACAAGAATGAAGCTACACAAAACCAACTATTCATATAAACAAAAATAAATCTATTGGTATAAAATAAAAAATGAAGGTACACAGTAGAGCTTAATTTCTATTGGTATAATGAAGCTTAATTTATGTTGATAACTACACAAAATAGAAATTAAATTAGTGGTACAAAACAAAAAACAATGGAGCTACACAAAACACTCAGTCAATCAATATAAACTCCAAACATAATGAGAAATGGAGCAGTGCATTATTCTCTACCAAGTGTTCTACCAAATAAAATGGTAAAAATACTAGAGGAAAAATGTCTTCTTTACAATGAATTTTAGGAATAATAAATGGATATCCAGTTCCTTATTGTCTATTTTAAGCAATCCATTTGCATTCCAATGTAGAAGTACCTCCACATAAAGAGATATAACATTTCAATTTCTCCACACATCGTAGAAATCGGGGATGATACTTCCATAAACAAGAAACTAAATTAGACCCACACCAATCACATTCTTGTGAAAAGAATAGGTATGCAAATTAATACTCTCTTATGATTAACCCACTAGTTTTAATATATATATTTCCTTCTTTTCATTCTCGATGAACATAAATTGATCTTCTATTATTTGGTCAACAATTTCTCATTAAAAAGGGATAATGACATCATTTTTCATGAAATGTCTCCATGCAGCCTAGACAAATATATCGAGAATTATGTTGGCCATTGTATTGACATTTCAGAGACAATAAGATAGTAAAAGAAGATAGGATATCCATGCCAGAATGTTTCAACATTGTATCTAGTATTACACAAAAAGCATTTGCTTGATCTCATAAGTATAATATCACCCTTGAAAAGTTATTTCATGGCAGTAAATACATGATCTAAAAGAACTACATAACCCTAATACATGTTATTGCATGTTTTATAGCATTCCTTTTAATTTCACTGAACCAAATTTCTTATAATTACAAAGAACGAAAAGAAAAATCGATCACGTGGTCCCATTCATTTCCAATGGCACACCATGGAAAAATAAGATATACATCTTGAAAAGTGTAACTAGGTTAGGTCTTCATAATGACATGTAAATATGATTTTATGTAATGAGATGTAAATAAGAAAAGTAAAATTATTTTATTGACTTGCTTCATGGGTTTCATGACCAAGAGTTTTTGTTTTTGAGTCAAGGCTCCATTGAGAGTCTCTAGGATTGATTTATAATCTAGAGTCATTGTCATGTAAATGAAGTCATATTACACATTGTAAAAGGTCAATAATTCCTATCTAAAGTATCCTCCAAGAACTTGTCACATAAACCTCTTTAGGTCGAACTACAAGTGATAAAGTAACTTCTAGAGGAATTTGACCTAACTCCAGCTATGAATTTAGCCTAACTTTCATGTGAATTGGTGTATAAATAGCCTATCTCAGCCACCACTGTAAGAAAGTAACTCGATCTCAATTTGGTCTAGAAAGAAGTGTCAATAAATGGTGGAAAGGAGTGTAAAGAAGGAGTTGTGAAGAAACATGCGAAGTTTCTTGTATGAGCCTATCTTCTGGGTATAGTGAAGTTTCTTCTAGGAAGTGCGAAGTCAAAGCAATGAATTTACTTCTGGGTAGTGCCAAGCTAGGGTAGAAAAGTTTCTTCTGGGGCAGAAAGAAGAGGATTCTTCTAAGAGGTCGAAGTAAAGATCTAGAGACCACACTTTCTAGAGGAAGCCAGTGAAGACCTAGAGACTGAGATTCTATCAAGAAAGTCGATAAAGAGAAATAAGAAGGATGGATACCAAGTTTATCTAGAGGGAGCCGAAGAGAGTATAGGAAGGATTCCCATGTTTTTTAATTTTGTGATTCTTTCACCTCGTGGTTATTTTGGGCAAGAAATTTTAGCAATTCCAGACACTAGTAGACAAGGAAACAAACTTTTTATAATTACAATGCCTATTCCATGATATCCTCTCTTTATTGTTTGATTGTATTTTGAACTTTTACTTTAATTTTTTTTCTCTTTTAACAATAAAATTGTAAATACTTGGTGTCATATCCATTTAAACAACATCCAAAACTTGATGATAATATTAGTATTATATTTGTTTTTTGTTAAAATATTTTTATGACTATTTGAAAATAATATTTTCATCTTCTTATTCAGCATATGTTGTGTATATACTTGATCAAGTTTGTGCATTAGAGAATAAAATGACGTTGAGAATAAAACGGCATGGATTAGACTTCACAACTTAGATTATTGTGGTAAAGTTCTGCTTTGTTACCCACATTATTTCTACTATATTTAAATTAGCAGTGACTGTATTTCAGCAGATTATTTTTCCTTCTCTCTTTTGTGTTTAGGTTCAATGATATCTCTTATTTTAGTTTTATAAGTCCTTATCTTTAATATTTTTTGTCTGGTGATTTTTGTTACAGGGTGACTCCATTGATTCTTGACGCCCACAGTACAACATACAATCAACAAATATGTGCACAAAATAATAGAGTACAAAATGGTGAGTTGTACTACTACATTTGTGACACTGACGGTGCCTTTATATTGGCTAGCCTTTGCCCTTGTAAAATGCTAGTTATAGTGTGTATGTATATATATATATATATGTCAAGATGTCTTAAGTATTAAAATATTTGCATTTTGGTTTTCTGTCTCTCTCCAAGTTTGATAAATCTAAGGTTAAGATGTCTTTATGTTGTTAAATCATTCACATAAAATTAATTGAATTGAGTCTATCACTGACATCAACATTTGTTGTCTTGGTTATTTTTTTTGCCTGTAAAAAGCCTCTTCATCTCACTCATTTTCTTCACAACAAGAGCTACCACAACCACGACAACCATTTTAATTATGTTTTGGAGCATTAGGAGTACGATCAGGGAAAATTTTAAGAACCTTCCCTAAATTTATATGTATAATAAATGGGCGAATCCCCATGGTACATAGGAAAAATGGAAGGTGATTTTATCAACAATATAACATGTATATATAATTTTTTTGGTGAATATCTCATCAGATTATATTATCTTGTAAAATCATGGTGAATCTTTTACTAAATTATAAAATGTTGTAAGATCTTGGTGAATCTTTCACTGAATAATAAAAATTTGTAAAGTCCTCGTGAATCTAAACATTGTAAACTCTTTGAGAATTTTTTTAAAAAGTATAAACCATACAAGAGCGACATGGTGGCAATATCACTATTTTTTTTTGCACATTGCCATGACATGGCACTTGTTTATAAGATTTTGAATTTATAAAAAAGTTATTGACCATAATTTTGAATTAATAATTGTTATTATACTTTTTTTAAGTTTTAAAAACTCACTATTTATTCAAAACTAAGAATAGGAGGAAAAATTTAACTCTATTGATTATGAATGCGGGAAAAGGAAAAAAACTATTATCGTGTTTCATGTAATACAATGTAATATAATGTAATAGAATTGGGCACACAACCACATAATAACACTACATTTTCCTTAATGTAATATTAGTAGAGACACCTTTATTCAAATTAGACAAATTTATCTCCTCGAAGGAGAAGATAAGTAATGCCCATGTTGTTGGCAGGTCATTTTGTCTCTGCACCTCTAAAATAAACAATCTTTGTTTTACATTTTTATCCTATAATCAAATAAGACAAAAGTATCTTCTCAAAGAAGAAAGGTGACATCCATCTTGTTGACAAGACATTTTGTCTCTGCAACTCTAAGATAAATAAACGATGTTACCAGTTTTATCCTTAGCAGAAAGAAATTGATCTAAATGGATCAAATATTAATAAAATATGAAACAAGAGAAATAACGTTTCATGAAGTGAACTTGAACTATTTCAAATTTCTTGCACATTCCTGGAGTTATAATTTTATAGCATCAATTATTTTGTCTTTATAGATCTTGGTGTAATGAGTTCAACCTTAGTGTTAAAACGCACTGTATTTTTAAAGTGAAAATTTTATTCATTAATGTAAATAGGGTAGTGTATGAATTAATACATTAACTGTTGCACAAGTTTAAGAAAAGGCTGCCTATGACCATGGAAACAACTCTGTTATGCTCTCGACCTGCAAGAAGATACCAGAATACCAAATATGTGAATAAATATACCCAGAACACAGAACAATAAGAAATAACAACAAGTATTTTATTATTCAGAAAGCAATGTTCACTTGCTTCTTTGAGGGGGCAACCTCCAATAGAGTTGAGCTCGATTACAAAATAAGACATGATGCTCCTCGAGGGGAGTCTCTATCCTTTATATAGGATTCATACATGCAATACCATGGGGAAATACCATGGTTCTTATTAATACCATCTATCTAATACCATGGCTCATTTGCAACTAACTATGGTCCCTTCATTAAATGCGGGTCAGCCACTTACAATTATTAATATGGACTTTATTGACTCTTTACTTAACTATAACTATCACTCAGTCCTATTACGTGAATGCATCAGTTAGGATTAGACCCTAACATGCCCTCCCCCATAAGAATAGCCTTGTCCTCAAAGCTGAAGCTGTGGAAACTGCTAAAAGATAGTGGCTAGATCCTAGGTCGCATCTTCTAGAAACATGTCTTTCCACTTGACGAGGACTTCCTTGATCATGAGGCCGCGTAGGTGCCATTCACATGTGTCAAGAAACTGTTTAGGTTGGAGCTAGATTGACCCTTATTCATCCAATTCAGGTAGACTGGTTTGAATTCGGTAGTGGTTCCCAATCACTTTCTTGAGGCATGAGACATGGAAGACTGGATGGATTTTTGCAGTAGGTGGTAAATATAGGTGACTTCTCCAAAATGTTGAATTACTTGATACGGTCCGTAGAATTTTGGAGATAATTTCTGACAACCCTTATCTTTGAGTAATGTTTGCCTATATGATATCAACATCAAAAATACCAGATCCCCTTCTTGAAATTGGCGTTCTGAATGATGTTGATTTGCGTTTTACTTCATGCGGTTTTGAGCTTAATGAAGATTCTCTCTGAGATGGGCCAGCATGGTTGTGCAATTCTGTAGGAGTTGATCTACATATTGTACCTTCGAGCATCCCTTGATATAAGAAGTAGGTGAAGGAGGCAGTTGATCATAAAATGCTTCATATGGGGTCATTTTGGTGGTGGCATGATAGTTGGTGTTATACCACTGTTCGGCTAGAGGTAACCACTATACCCATAGATGTTGTTTTTCTGAAGTGAAACACCTAAGGTAGTTCTCCAGACATTTGCTGACTACTTCAGCTTGACCATCAATTTGTGGATGATAGGAAGTGTTGAGATGTAGTTCGGTACCTTGTAGCTTGAAGAGTTCCTGCCAAAAGTTACTCATGAAGATTGGGTCACGATCGAACACAATGGAAGTGGGCGTGCCATGCAATTTGAAGATTTGATCCATGAATGATTGAGCGACCAAAGTTGGTATAAAAGGGTGGGGTAGGGCACAAAATGAGCATACTTAGAGATTCCGTCCACCACCACCATGATGACCAACTTGTTTCTTGACATCGGAAGACCCATAATGAAGTCCATAGAAACCTCCATCCAGATTGAAGCCAGGATGGGTAATGGTTGTAATGTGCCTGGGGATTTGACTATTTCTCCTCTGTGGAACTGACATACATGACACTCAGCTACAAAGGTAAGAATATCCTTTTTCATGCCTTTCCAAAAGAATGAACATCGAGTGCGAGCACAAGTCTTCTGAAAGCCTGAATGGACGACAGTGAGAGATGAGTGCAACTCTGCCTAAATGCAACTTTTGAGGGTGGATGTTGGTGATATCACGATTTTGTCCTTGTAGCGAAGGATATCATCCTGCCAAGAGTAGCCCTTTGTTGAATTTGGAGCCGCCTACAATTGTTTAATGAGTTGGGGGAGCCATGGATCTGAAAACAATTCTTTGCAAGCCTCTTCAATCCATTTTGGAATGGGAAGGGAAATTGCAAGTACAGTGCTTTCCTCCTCAAATTGTCATGATAACACATTTGCTACAATATTTTCACACCCTTTCTTGTAAGTTATTTCATAATCATATCCCAGAATTTTGGCGAGCCATTTATTTTGTTGTGGTGAGGATAGGTGTTGCTCCAAAAAATATTTAAGGATTTGATGGTCTGTGCGGATTTGGAAACACCGCCTCAATAAGTATGGTTTCTAGGTATCTACTGCATGTAATATGGCCATCATCTCATTCTCATAGGAAGATTGTCACAAATTTGTCCCACTTAGTTGTTGACTAGTGGAGGCCAAGGGTCAACCTTCCTACATTAAGACCACTCCAATACCTGTACCTGAAGCATCACATCCAATCACAAAATTTTTGTAAAGTCGGGTAGTGCTAATACATGAGTGGAACATGTGGCATGTTTGAGAGCTATAAATGCTTGTTGTGCTTCATCATTCCAGAGAAATGAATTTTTCTTGAGGAGTTGGGTTAGGGGTCAAGCAATGTGACCATCATTGCAGATAAATTTGTGATAATAGCCTTTGAGACCCAAAATTCCTCTCAAGATCTTCAAGGTCTTGGGTTGAGGCCAATCCTGCATTGCCTAGATCTTTTTGGGGTCCACCCTAACCCCTTCACTCCCCACAATGTGGTCCAAATACTCAACTTCTTACATGCCAAAAGAGCACTTGGATGTCTCGACAAATAATTTATGCTTCCAGAGCAGTTGCAAGAGGAGATCTACATGCTGAAGATGTGTGGCCCATGTGCGGTTGTAGATGAGGATGTCATCAACGAAAAAAAGGACAAGTTTTCTGAGATATGGTTTGAGCAAGTGGTTCATAAGGCTCTTAAAAGTGGATGGAGCATTAGAAAGACAAAATGGCATGACCGGGAGCTCATAATGGCCTTCATGAGTTCAAAAAGTAGTCTTTGTAATGTCTTCTTCTTCCATGCAAATTTGGTGATAGCCCGAGCGAAGGTTGAGCTTAGTAAAGAATTGAGCCCCATTTAGTCCATCCAGAAAATCATCGACAACTGGGATGGGGAATTTATCTTTTACTGTCAACTTGTTGAGGGCCTTGAAGTTTGGACACATACGCTATTATCAGGAAATCTAGTGTCCACTCGGAGCTGCTAGTCCCACTAAGATTGGTAGCTGTCTTAGAAACAAACAACCTAAAACCACTTTTGCTTTCCTTTATGAGAAGTAGATAAGAGGGGAACAAAGGACACCAACATCAGTCTTGCGCTTGGTTCCTCGCTTGGTTCCTCTCCCTTCTGATATATCTTTGCCGCTCCTTCTTTGTCTACCTAGCTTCAAAGAGCACCTGTGGAATCAAAGAAGCATAATACTATCGAAGAACAAATATCTACAATCATAAATAACACAGGACCAGATATGTATTGACCACACAAATGCATATATCATCAAACATATAAGAATTTGGAGGAAAACTTGAATAGCTTTATCAATATCAATAATAGCAAAGAGGATTACAACCAATTTCTCTGACCCATCATCATCCTCTCAGCATGAAAGCCCTTCTTCACCTCATGAAAAGCTTAGATCACCCAACACTATGATATTACACCAGGAAACCAACAACACTTTCTTACAAGATACAAGATTCCATCCCCTGGATCTCTGGGATGAGGGATCCATATATAGATGATTGTAGGGGGCTGATTCAGCTTCTGGGATTTTGATTAGTGTCCTCTCTCTGATAGTTCTTGATTCCACTTGGAGATTGATGATCTCTTACTCATCACTGGGCGAATTCATAGAGGCAAGTTTCATAGGAGAAGTTTCTGGAAGATTCCATGATCATCCACCTTGCAAATTGTCTCTGCCATTTTTATACTCTCGCCAATTACACCCTACAGAAGGGATTTACAGTATGCATTGCACCCTTTACACTGAGAAGGTGAGATGCATCACACCCTCTACACTGGGCAGTCTGTATGGTCCAGTTTTGACTAGTTCTGAGCAGTTTTCCATGAAGAACTTCTGGGAGATGATGTAATGATCTGACCTTGTTCCTTTAGGGTGTGAAGCAACACTCTTAGGGACTTAGAAGCCCTTGGTTTATGGACATGTATTATTGTAGTTGCAGTGCCAAAAAATGTCTATAACAGTTGCCCCCTAAAGCATGAGGTCATTAATCTTTTGATGTCGGGTGAAATGCTTTATCATGAGGATCCAAAGTTTTTCTGAGCTGGAAGGTGACTTGTAATAAGATACAATACAATACATTATCTTCAAAATATGTTTTCATGATCTAGATGAGGCGGGCATTCCCATGCTCAGCTTTATCAATTCATTTTCATGTACATAGGATAGACAACCGTCTGTGTAGAAAACTGATGATTTAGACGGAGTCATCATCCTTTGATTCGGATGATCATCTGTTTAGCAATGATGTACATTTGATGTCTTTATATTCCTAAATATATCACAACCCGAATGGATTAAACTAGATCCGAGGTCTTCAAACTAGTTCAATCTTCACTCGGAGTACAAGTCGATCCATGTGAAAGATGCTCTGGAGTCGAACATGGAAAGACATCACCTGATTACCAACCAATGATGTAAGTTGTTAACAGGCATGAGAGGAATCGCTGATAATGATGATGACCCTCAAGGTACTATAGTACAATTCGCGTGGTGTGAAAAAGGGACTTGGCGTCAAACACCAGGCAAAATCTTTCTGTCGAGGGCTATTGATGTAAACCTGTCGCCGGAAGTGAGAAACTTGCCATTGAGGCATGCAAGCTTCAAAGTACTAAAAGGTTGTTCTTAGGTAAACTTCGTGGATAATGAGCTTATGTCAACAAAAAGTGACCCGTCATAGGAGGGCCTTAATGAATCCCACATCTACGACACGAGACAGAGAAAATGATTTTGGAGGTGAAAACGATCTGATGATACAAGGTTCAGGGTGGCGGTCATGAAAGAATGGAGCGTGAATGTATTGCAGCGGACGCGGCATAGGTGAATTCTCTGAGCGAATTCTCTTGAACATACCGGCGACACTGAAATGGACTGGTAGCATTAACCTGAAATATGGATGGTACGATGGAACAATGGTGATATGACTAGTGAACGAAATAACCCAACCCGACTCAGACATGGAGTGAAAGTGTCATGTTCAAGAGCGACTTGCTACCAATAAAGTTTCTTCAAGTTTTCTTCCCAATTTTCCCCAGTCATTGCCGACGAGTACCTTTTTATTTTTATCAAGCTTGAGGAGGATAACATGTGCTTGTTCTATAATTCGCCCTTCGGGCGAACCCGTCGCTATGTTTTAACAAGCCTAGTGACAGTGAAACTTGTTCTTATCTATATGGACAAGTTTGTTGCTATTGATTTTAACGAGTTTAACGACAATGATAACTCGGTCCTTTTTCAATTTTAGAGCGTCTGAAAAGAGATGGAAAGGAAACTCCAATAATCCCTTTTCTTCATATAATCCCTTATGTCCGAAAAAGTATAAAATAATACGAAAGGTATGAATTTTCGACAGTTTTAACGACCCGAACAAGACAAGCGCTCGATTTTTTTATGTAATAATCCCTCAGGTCCAAAAAGATTAAAATCTAGAGGAGGTATAGCACTTACAGCAGCTTTAACGAGCTGGAGTGGCCAATCGTTCAACAATCTTTTCATATTTTACGAGTCAGATGAAAAGAGCTTAAAGGAGACTCATTTTTTGAGGAATGAGCGATAATTTCAGGTAGCAGTTGATTCTAGGTAAGGTTTGGAATTTTCCAATCACGACAGTGTCACCAGGATGGCTAATAGAATCACTCATCACAAATGTTCCTCAAAAAGGGTAAACAATCAAATGGAGGCATATGATTGGCTAAAACAGAGTGGAGGTGATGATGAGAACACAACCAAGGCTCAAAAGCTGATGATAATGCATTCACAATGGTTATTTACCAGAGGGTGGTTCATTTTTTAATGAGCTTAAACTCTGGGGGAAACATTTTCTCATTTCTTAGGTTTAATTTTTAACGAGCTTGAACTTTGCGTAAAACTGCTCATGTCGGGTTTATTTTTTAACGAGCTTGAACCCTGCGGTAACACTGCTTGTGGCGGGTTTATTTTTTAACGAGCTTGAACCCTGTGATAACACTGCTCGTGATAAGTTAGCATGCCCCCAGCATAATAACGCAAATCAAGGTGCATGCCCCCTAAGCTTCATTGCATTCAACACGGTGGTTGGAATGAAGGTTTACCTTCGAGATCTTCAAAAGACTCGACTTGGATTTTACGAGATCGTAATCAAAGACTCGATTTGGAAAGGGAGTTGTTTCATTTTTTAATGAGGTTGACACAGTAAAAGAACTATCCTCAGTACTCCTTCTTTCATTTTTTAACAAGGTCGACACGAGATAAGAATTGTCCTTGGAATCCACCATATTTACAGTATTTGATAGAAAATAAAAACTGAAGGATGATTAAGGTCGCTGGAATAATCTTCGTGGTAATTCGGAAGATGGGAATGATGGTGGTAATCTTCCCATGGTGCCTCTCCTATCATCATTGATTGAATGATTCCTTCGTCTGTAGAATCTACATGTGACCAAGGATTTGAAGAGGTGCCATATTTCTTAGACCTATCTATCCAAACAAACTCGATGAGCGTTGATTTGAGTTTGCCCCCTAGGCCAAGAGCATTGATTGCTACAATATTTCTATTAGAGCGATGATCCATGCTGACAAAATGTTCAAATATCTTCTGAATCTAGAAGATATCATGTTGCAGCTTCCCACCGTGGTCACTTCCGCCATATTGTTTGGAGGCGGTAGGAAAAAAGTAGCCATAAATGTAGGGTCTTTTAGTAGGCCTACTCTGATATTTTGAAGCGACTGAGAGCTTCCGTGGATCATTGGAATGCTTCCCGTAGCTTGTGAACTGTTGGAGAGAAACGTTTGTTGGTCAACGATTGTAATTTCTCCTTGTAAAGGAAATGCAATCTTTTTGTAGTATGTCGACACAACCGCAAGCATAGCATATATCCAGGGCCTTCCCAGTAGGATGTTGTAATCGAGGTTTCCATCGATTACTTCGACATAAATTTCTACTGTCTTGGCCCCGAGTTCGAATTGCAAGTTACTCAATATCCCATATCGGGTGTATGTTCTTCCATCAAATTCTTTTAGCATCGTCGACGATCTCGAAAAGGGTGGAGATCCTAAAGCTTTCTAGCAACTCATCGACATAATACATGTAGATGACCCCTCATCAATAAATGTTCGATGAACAGTTTTGTTGAGGGATTTCCCTTGAATAAGGAAAGCTAGTTGAGCTGGTAACTAAGGGTCATATCCTTTGTGATTAAAGGCCACAAGATTGCAATCCGTTGGGTCAATCCCACCTATTGCTGATAATAAAGCCTACTTTTGGGAGGGAAAATTTTGCAGTACCTCAAGTGTCGACATAGTTGACAGCGATTGGGCCAGATCCTCCACTATATTATAATGTTGTGTTGCTCTAGCATTAGGATTAAATTTCGATTTGTGTACTACTCCCTTTGGCGTCTTTATTGTTAGCTCAGGAATGATGGGTGGCACAACTTTGGTTGATGTTGTTGTCAAACTACTAGGTTGATCATTAGCCTTGTTGTTCGATAGTTGTGGATTCCTGTAATCTTTATTTCTTGTCGAAAACAAAGCATCATTTTTCTACTTCGAAATAGAAAACATTAGCACTTGGGATTCGGAATCATTATCACTGGCAACTAGATTGGTTCCTAGGTTTGGAAATGGATCAGTCAATACCGCTGAAGTTTTTGAATTCTTAAAGAATTTCTTAATCTCAGCTTTATGTGGACAATCTCTTGTTTGATGATCCTCATCGCATATCTAACACCCCAAAGGAGGTTTCCTTTGCCCAGAAGGGTTTGCAGAAGATTTTTCAGGAGACAACTCCTCTTGTTTCTTCTTCTTCCATTTCTTCTTCTTCTTCCCTCCTAGTTGGTTGGGTTCTTTGCCTTTGTCAGTCGACACAGCATTTACTTCCGAGGTGAGAAGTTCTTCATTTGCATTTTGAATTGAAACCGTATGGGCCTTCTTTATTTACATCAATGGCCTTCGACCGAAATATTTTGTGTGGTGTTCGACACCAAGTCCCTTTCTCACACCATGCGAATTGTATTGTAGTAAGATACAAGAATAATACCATCATACTGCATGCTTTGCATACCAGCATAATGCATTTGATGCTGGTAACTTTGGTAAGGTTGATGGGCATGACCATTATGATATGATCGATGTTGACCGTTTTGAATATATGGCTGCCCATTACTTACAAAGACACATTTCTCATATCCTTGGTAAGCTTGTTGGAATTGTGGTTGTTGGTATTGTACTATCCATGGTTGTGAAGCCATGAGTTGTCTTCTAGTACTGTCTGTTTGATGAAGATGTGGGGTAATGGTCCCCGTTTGAACCTGGGTCATTCCACTAATTGGTGATTGTGGTTGCGTTGCAGGGACAAGAGGTTGTTGTATTACGACCTCAGAAACTTGAGGTTGGCATACAATAGGCCATGCTTGTACTTGTGACATCTTCACAATAGCTGGCGTAGTGGGGATATTTGACACATGTAAACTTTGTTGCATTGAGTATACAACTCTTGGTTGTTGAGGTAGTACTGGCACCCATCCACTAGATGTAATTCCAACATACCCTAAATTCTGTTGTGAACTCTCGTATGGTTGTTCTCCTAGAGGAGACAATGAAAGGGTATAATGCCCTCCATATGGTGGTAATCCGGTGCTCAAAGGAATGATTTTCCCTTGGGTACTGGATTGCCCAAATTGACACTGCGAAGGATCAATTTGTTGAGACTCAACATAAGAGATTCCAGATATTATTTTCGATGAACAAATGGGAATATTCCATACTATCGAAACAGTCCCTGGATGGACTCCATCCAGTGATTGAGAGCTAGTTGGGACAGATGGCACGTAGGCGAACATTGTCAGAGTAGTAGCAGGAAGTTCTACCACTACTTGGATAACATAGTCGTAGATGTGGACGGTTGTTCAGACATATTTAGTCTATCGAAAAGATTCCTCAACAATTATTCAAGAACTTTTGATGGCGGGAGACTAACTTAAGATGAAGAAGGATATAGGGTGATCCCAGCTCCAGATTGTGATGGAGCGTTAGATGGAGGATCCTCTACAATCTCTTCTATGGCAATCAATCCAAGCGGAAGAGGTAGATCTTCAGGTCCGTAAAATGTTTCTAGTGCCGAAGAAGGTATAGGTTCTACAGCGACTGATGTTTGGGGTGTGACACCTTCCAAATCAGTTGTAGATGGAGCTGGTTCAGGAGCAGAAGTGTTTACCTTCACACTAGGATCAATTGTAATGCCCTTTTGTGGCTGCGGAATTTCTTCTGTAGAGGCAGGGATACCAGAAATGTTCAGATTAACCAAAGTCTCTAAGGACGTCAAAGTACTTGCTCTAACCAACCTAGGAGACTTTGATCCGGTCAAATGAGTTCGTTTCATTCGGAATAGTTTTGTTTCCAGAGTGAACGACGGTTGACTCGTAAGCCTCCACGAACGATGGGGTTTCGATTGACTTTCTTCCATGATTGCGGATTACTCGATCAACTCAAAATAATAGGGGAAAATGATTATGAATTAATGAATTTTAGAAGCTTTGACAAAACTTGTTTTTTCAATTTTTAAGAGTCGAGAAAAAACAAAAGATGACTCTAGTCATCTTCGATTTTTAATGAGCCTGAAGTGACAAGTGCTGAGATGGACCTTTTCCTTTAAGAAGTCTAAAAAGGAACGAAAGAGACTAATCTGGAAATCTAGACAGAGGGATTACCCAACCAATCAGAAAACTACAGAATACTTTTTATGGTCTGACAGTCAACCTTCCTGAATGTTGTGTTCAGTGCATTGTGATCGATAGGGTGGCAGACATGACTTCCTAAGGATAAAGGATATAGCCTATTGTGGTCTCCCAATATATACTTGATGGTACATGGGAGCACAAGTCTGTACTGGCACTTATCGTCTCAAAGAGGAGGAATTGCCCAACTAGCAATGAAAGTGATAGTTACCAGGCTTTACGACGCCAGAATACGTGTCTAGCCTAGACTTCTAAATGTTGTGCGTTAGGTTCCAAAGCATTTTTATGTTCATTGAATTTATTTTACAGTTGATCTTGCTTAAGGAATTTTCCTTTCAGGTTCACTGCGTGATGTAGATATATAATTCCTAAAATGCAAGCTAAGATGATAAACAATCGTTTAATCTTCTTTTTGCAATGAAAATCCTAGCTACTAAGGAAAGAGAAATGAGATTATTTCAACATAGAGCATAGAGCACACACTAGATGCACTGTCCTAAATCAAACCAGCAAGCAGTCTAAATGCAAATGCGCATGCATGTATTTGTTTTGAGCCTTCTTAATGTGTGAATGACAAGAAGAATGCTAAGTAAAAATCTGAATTATCTTTTCAAAGTGACAGTACTAACAATTTTTCTTCAAAATACGAAAGGAAGATAATGACGACACTTTGCGATTTCGAATTGAAAATTGTTTTTGACACTTGAAAAACTACTAATTCAAATCAAATACAAGAGTAACGGTATAATCGACCATCCAGAAAAATAGGATTCTCTTCTATGACTGAAAACAACACTTGTGACACTTCCAAATTAAGAAACAACAGTTCGATTGCGCTACTTCTTTATAAAAGAGAACTGAAAATGGCACATAATACATAAAAACATTCACAGTTATTTGCACAATGGAGGCAGAATGATGGAAAGGAAGGGGGTTTCCATAGAGGTGTACTGATCATAGACAACAAAACTCTTGAAAAAAGCTAAAGAGAGTGAACAAAAAATCGAGATATGGAAGCAGAAGAGGTCTTGTCTGATCAGTGCACCTATAACATAGGGAAAGTGTGATGCAACACACCTACTACACATGGGAGGTGCGATCCATCCAGATTCCCAAGAGTAGAATGTACGATAGTCAAGGGACGAGACTTCAACTTGGTTCTTGGTCATAGTTTGCAGCTCAGTTCAGGGATTTAGGCTAAGCACGCGATGTTCAGTAAATATAAATCACAAGGGCTGATCTAATGAGGTTACTAGAGCCACCACTAGGGCAATTGGAATTTTTTCAAATCGATTGTTTAGTTTATAAACAAAATCCAGAGATAGACTGAAGCAGCATTGATCTACTTTGCACTTGGATAGCAAATGCAGTTTGAAGGCTAGCTAGCTTGACTTCAGGCTTTGTCTGTAAGTTTATAAAATAAACAAATGTAGACAAGCAAACAATCTATTATATCCCCAGTGGAGTCGCCATTTTGTTATCAGGAAATCTAGTGTCCACTCGGAGCTGCTAGTCCCACTAATATTGTTAGATATCTTAGAAAAAAATAAGCTAAAACCACTTTCACTTTCCTTTATGAGAAGTAGATAAGAGGGGAATAAAGGACACCAACCTCAATCTTGCGCTTGGTTCCTCTCCCTTCTGATAGATCTTCACCGCTCCTTCTTCATCTACCTAGCTTCAAAGAGCACCTGTGGAATCAAAGCAACATAATACTATCGAAGAACAAAGATCTACAATCATAAATAATACAGGACCAGATATGCATTGACCACACAAATGCATATATCATCAAACATACAAGAATGTGGAGGAAAACTTCAATAGATTTATTAATATCAAGAATAGCAAAGAGGGTTACAGCCAATTGTTCTGACCCAGTGTCATCCTCTCAGCATGAAAGCCCTTCTTCACCTCATGAAAAGCTTAGATCACCCAACACTATGATATTACACCAGGAAACCAACAGAAATTCCTTACAAGGTACAAGTTTCTAGCCCCTAGATCTCTAGGATGAGGGATCCATATATAAATGATTGTAGTGGGGTGATTCAGCTTCTGGGATTTTGATTAGTGTCCTCTCTCTGATAGTTCTTGATTCCACCTGGAGATTGATGATCTCTTACTCATCCTTGGACGAATTTAGAGAGGCAAGTGTCACACGAGAAGTTTCTGGAAGATTCCATGATCATCCACCTTGCAAATTGTCTCTGCCATTTGTCTACTCTCGCCCATCGAACCTTATAGAAGGGATTTTTAGTACGCATCACACCCTTTACACTGAACAGGTGAGATGCATCTCACCCTCTGCACTCGGTAGTCTGTATGGTCAAGTTTTGACTAGTTCTGAGCAGTTTTCAATGGAAAACTTCTGGGAGATGATGTAATGAGCTAACCTTGTTATTTTAGTGTGCGAAGCAACACTCTTAGGGACTGAGAAGCCCTTGGTTTATGGATATGTATGATTGGGGTTTTAGTGCCAAAAAATGTCTATAACATATGCCATTCCCTATTTTTCTTGAGCACCATCACCATGAGTGATGAATAAGGACTAATGCTAGGATGACTGATGTCGGCTTCCAAGAGTTCCTTGATTATTTTTTCAATTTCATTATTTTGGGCAAATAGATATCTATATGGGTGCACATTTGGTGGGTGGGCCCTTAGGACCAAAGTAATGCTATGATCATGTTCCCCTCTCGAAAGTGGAAGCTCATGAGGCTTTTCAAAGACTGGCAGATCATTGTTTATGATCTGTTGCATCTCAGGATGAATCTGAAGAGAAGTGGGTTTGAAGTTCTTGATGGCATTAAATTGCGCTATAAATCCATGGTGGCCCTTTTTTAAAATTTTTTCCATCCTATGTGAGCTAATGATAGAGGGATCATGTGCCTGGAGTTCGTGGATGGTATGTGTGTGGTTGTTCTTTTTAAAGCTCAAATATAACTCCTAGAAATCCATTGTGATTAGGCCAAGTGTGCGGAGCCATTCAGCCCCCAGTACAATGTCACACCCTCCCATGTGTATGCCAAACATTTTTTTCTTTAGCTGATAATCCCCCATTTGAAGTTTGACATTTTCATAGTGGCCTTCACATTTCATGGTCCCCCCACCAACAATTTGGACCTGGAAGTTAGATACTTCTCTGACAAAACAATGCATAGCTTATGTGACTCTTTGATGGATAACGTTATGTGTAATGCCACTGTTAATCAAGACTACTACTGACCGATGCTTAATAAAACCTCTAATTTTGAGAGTTTGGGAAGAAGAAATCCCGGCCAAGGCATGCAACGAGATAGCTAGTTCTTTAGGTACATTGTCTGGTTGGTTGTCTTCATCTTCCTCCTCAGGTCCCGCAAATGGTGGGGCCTCCTCCGATGAACTGTGATTAGTAGCATCAATTTGAAAGAATTTAGTGTCCTTGCATTTATGCCCGGGGGAGTATTTCTCATCACAATAGTAACACAAGCCTTGCTTTCTTCTTTCCGTCATTTTTGTTGGTGACACCATTTCGACCTTGAGTGTTTGGGTAGTGCTTTGAGCCTCGGGGTCCAACCCTTGCCTAAGAAATTTGGTCGATTGTATTAGGCTGCTAACACATGTTCCACTTCATGAGCGATCCTGCAAGTATCCAGCCATGAGATAGGGTGTTTTAGACGTGGGCTTGTATGGATTCTTTGAGACTAGTGACAAAACATTCCAAGTAGAACTGCTCATTTAGAGCTCCTGTGTGGAAAGCTAAGGCTTCAAAGGATGTAATATATTCATTCACTATCCCTATCTATCGGACCTTAGTGAGACGACCCAAAAAGTTGGATTCATTGTCAAAGCGATTTGTGAGAGCTTTGGCTAATGTCTGCCAAGGCATTGGCCTTCCATAGCAACGGTGATGCCACTGCCATCATTGTCATCTTTCATTGTCCAACTACATGCTACCCACACTAAGTTGAGTTGCATCATCTCTGATGTGATTCAATGTAAAATATTTCTCCATTTGTGCTAGCCATGTGGTCGTATGAGAACCATCAAATTTATACATCTCTAGCTTGGGTGGTCACATTTGGGGTTGTTGTTGGTTGCCAAAGAGGTGAAGAGAATGTCTAGACTCACCCTCAACAGTTTCATTGAAAATATATGCCTCCGCTCATTCCTTTGACTTTCCCTTTGTGAATGAGTCCACTAAAGATTGGAGCAATGATAGTACTTTGTCCAACTTTGTTTCAAGGTTGTCAATATTCTCATTGGCCATAACTTGAGCTCTAGTTTGTACCATGCACTGATCTGGTGCACTTAAAATTTGGGACCACCCTAAAAAAAAATTGATGCCAACAATTGAATGGTACCACCTTGCTTAGATCATTGTCCTAATTCTTATTGGCTAAGTCTCCTATAAGTGTCCCAGGAGGTCTCAGACTTTTTTATTTTATTTTATTTTTACTCCAAAAGGAGTTTTACTCCTTGCTTAGGAATACTGCAGTAGACAAATCCCAGAAAACTCAATTCTACCCAATATCCTACAAGAATCATGCCCAGGTATAGGAGCCCACACAAATAGACAGATTTGAATGGCAGATCTAATTATTGCGACGGCTACAGAGCCCAAACTACTAGATCTAGATGGCGGATTTGATGGATTTGATAAGTCTAAATGGCGAACTGATTACTTTTGTTGCGACAAAACCCCACTTGTGAGATCTTTTCTAGCAAAGAGGATGCGTGATCTAGAGATAGATAAGGTGTCAGGTGCTATAGATCGCAATATACATAAGGATCTGACAATAGTACTTGGCCCAATCTTTCAGGCCACTAGCCAAGGATGATCAACCATACCCTTAGCTGTACAACCCGACTACCCTATTGTACGTTCAAGGAATCTCCCTGAGTGTTGTTCTCTGTGTATTGTAGCAGCAAGATGGAGAATGGTTTATCTATGGCAAGGTTTCAACGGAACCTATAGGGCTTCCGATATACCTAGAGGGTACTTGGAAGACAGTGCATGCGCGGTTCTGTCAAATGCGCTACTACTCGAAGGGGTACCCACAGGAGTTACAAGGGAGTCGAACACGTGTGAACAACTCTTGTATTTCCTATTTGCATGCCTCCCCAAATCCGCAGGTTTATGCACTCAACGATAGATCCTGTGGTTTAAAGACGCCAGAACATGTCTCTAGCCAAAAAAAAGAATGCTAAAAAATGGAGATCCCACATGCCATGGAAAGTGCTCTGATACCACTCATTATGCTCTTGACCTGCAAGAACATACCAAAATACCAAATATGTGAACAAATATACCCAGAACATAGAACAATATGAAATAACAACAAGTATTTTCTTATTCAGAAAGTAATGTTCACTTGCCTCTTTGAGGGGACAACCTCCAATAGAGCTAAGTTCGATTACAAAATAAGACATGATGTTCCTCGAGCGGAGTCTCTATCCTTTATATAGGATTCATATATGCAATACCATGGGGTAATACCATGGTTCTCATCAATACCATCTATGTAATACCATGGCCAATTTGCAACTAACTGTGGTCCCTTCATTAAATGCGGGTCAACCACTTACAATTATTAGTATGGGCTTTATTGACTCTTTACTTAACTATAACTATGACTCGATCCTGTTGCATAAATATGAGGGTTACGGTTGGAACCTAACAAACTCAAGCTACTTAAAGGAGGACACTAGCGATAAACGAAAAAAAAGAGATCACTTGTAAACATGAATCCTAATCTCACTCCATATTCTACACTCACTATAAATAATTCGATGAGAGAAATTTTCCGTAGAGAATGATGCAATTCAAGAAAGGAATGCAAATGGCTCAATCAATCACCCATTTGGCCAATTTTCAATTTGA
>APFE030101054.1:30000-49554 GCA_000404065.3 Pinus taeda
GGGTAAGGTAAAGGGTTAATATATGTCGCCTACCCTACTGATCATCTTCCTGGCTTCACCAATAGGTTGGGCCTCTAAACTGCTCCATCAAAATAGAAATAATAAGTGTATTTCCAAACTATCATTTTCAATCCTTATATAAGTCAAACTGTAATGAGGGATTGGTGTAGAGAGTTAGCTATTGTGATATCTATAGATAGCTTTACCATGAACTATGAAGTGAGACAAATATTCCTTTTCCTATAATACACGGTGCTCATAGCATGTAATAAGCATGACCATTCATTAGAGATAATATGGGATATAGAAAGGATTAGCACTAGCGTTTTAAGCCCTATACCAGCAAAACCTCAGACTCAGAGTTAGAAAAGCCTTAGTTGGATTGAAAAAACTCTACAAGTGCTACAATACTCTAATAAAAAGTATACAAAAAATTATACAAAGAAAAGTGTAAAAGGAATATAAGAACTATCATACCTTAATCAACAAGCTTATCGAATTGACATAATCCAATTGTCCACAAAGCTATACCACCGTGCTTTATAGTTGAGTCACATTACCATAATTCGTAGCACACTCTTCACCCTAGACTTATCTATAACCCTTGTTTGTCCCCTGAATTTACATCCTTGGAATTAATGGACCTTTTCAACATAGAACTTGCTTTGTGACCCCCAAAGTAGTAATTTAATTAGTGAATAATATTGACTAAGGTTGCTTTCACTAACCGGTAGCCCATTTGAGTAGCGCTTGTGATTAGGTTTCTCCCTATGTCAACCTCCAGGTTTGGTGGGTAATGAGTTTATCTGGGGTATAGGGACTGAGGTATAGGTAGTATGGAATTGACACCTCCTGGAGATCAACTCTTGGCATAAAGTATTGGCTATTGGGAATGGCCCTTACTCACTGACTCACCTTAGTAACATATCGTCCTATACCTTCTTCCTGTGTTGGAATGTGGCATGTGGATAGGTTGAAACATGTATGATAGTTTACTGATCAGCTTTGGGTTAAATGGCATAGCGGACTGACATAGACTATTGATTAAACATACTATTTAGAACTAGAAAAAAGAAGGAATGATTCCCAATACATAATATACACTTTGAACTACTAAAATCATCCACACGTGTAAAGGGAAATAATTTGAGCATCAAACACTTGATCCTTGAGCAACTTCCATTTTGCTAGAAAATTGTCCTCCTTTCAAGGCATTAACATCCTCTTACTCTGAACGAGACTATCTTGAGATGCCAAATATAGGGTAGCCTTATTCCCTCTCATGATAATTTCATTGAAGGTGGGAGCTCTATGCAGGATGCAAATGTGGAGCCAACAAAGCTACCCATCTCAATGTTAGTAGTGCATCTTCTAGTGGTTAGTTTAGATACATCATGGTAACTGTATGATTAAGATGAATGAAGGTATAATTCCAAGAACCATTTTTTGGTGCCTTCTCAAACACGATAAAGAAAATAATAAATAATCCAACAAATATTCTATAGGATATGATTCAGATCAACCATTTGAACTTGATAAATCAAGGAATAGGAAATACACTATAAAATCCCAGTAAACAATCATTGAGAAGCATTTGTACTTTCTCTCTCATAATGAGTATGGAAATAATCATGTGGATTTCTTCGAGTGTCTATGTTGATCTATCTCCACTCACAACCTATTGGAGTGAGATTATATAAAGTTAGGATTATATTCAGGTAAGCTTATAACGGAGCCTGATAACTCTACTATGCTTGTCTTCATTCAAGTGTTATAGTTGTTATACTTAAAACTTTGAATCACAACTCTCTTAGAACTCAACTCTATAGAGTAATTAAAACCTTTGGAAATTGAATCTAACAACTCTATAGAAAGTGTTAGAGAAATAGAAGCTTCTGCGAATGAGCCCACTAACCATCACTACTAAACAATCAATATAGAATATGAATTCTTCCATCTTTATCACAATTGTGCTCATGATCAGGGGAGTGCGACCATCTGGCCTGACATAATGGCCATGATAGCTTCCACTAATCAACAACCACCTTGCAAGGACATCCAGACTCACTTCTCATGAATTTTATCCATCAATATTAAATGATATAAATATTAAAAAGGTAATATCAAAATCCTCTCCAGATTCATTGTTAATACAAGGGTAGAGGAAATTTTCTAGCTCAAGGCACTAGCTAGTACCAACTTTGGTATTTGTGGCCCCTTCATGGGGATGCACCCACCTTTCTCCATTGGGTTTATGCCTTGTAACATAGTTCAAGGATGACAAGAATTTCCAATCTTCCTACTCCCTTAGACACACTTTATATGCTATACATAGAAAATGTAAAAGAAACATTATAGAACACACAATTTCACAAAAGGAAGAAAATTCTTAGCCAGTTCAATATCAAAATCTTAACCATTGATTAATAAAGAATAAACAGTAGTGTAATGAATTGTTACATGTTATTTATTTACAACATATAAATAATGTAGTGGAATGGAAAATATTATTTAGACAACCCTTCAATATTTTCTACTAATACGTCTGTGCATGTACATATGAAATTAAGAGCATTGTTGAATACAAATCTGCCTTTTCTCTTGCCACCATTTTGACAAATCAGTGTGAAATGAGTGTCACTGTGAAATTCCTTTCCTGTGTGGATTTTTTGAGAAATAAATGTGAAATGAGAGTCAATTTTAATTTCATTTCCTATGAGGGATCACATCCATAGTTGATTAGTAAAAGGTAATCTACTATATATTATGTTCAAGAAACTGACTACAATATGCAGTGGAAAAGAGACCTCAATTCCTATTGTGAATTTGAATATTTCAGGACCATATAAGGTATACAAATTCATATGGCCTTAGTACCTAGAAAAGAATCACTCCATCATTACAATGCCACATGGATTTTGGCATGTAATCTAAATAATGGCACTAGTTGCAGTGCTTATTTGCATTAACACCATGGAAGAGAAACAACAATGTTTCAAAGCACACTTACCACAAAAGTTGTTACATTACGAGAATATTTACTAATAGCATTTAAACCTCATAGCTATGGTGGGGAAACCAGGGACCCCAAATATTGAAAGAAATCTCATACCAAATCTAAGAAAAAAATGAAAAACAGAAAAAATCAAAATCTATAAATCAAGCAATGAATTGTTTACAAATCAAATACAATTCCATTGAATAACAGTTAAATTGAGGTAATATATTTAAATAGTTAGTAAGAGGGGAACTTTAAACCATGAAATCTTACCTTATCCATTACTATCATCCCTCAGTGATTGAGATTACAAATCAATACTTATGGAAAGATTGTAATAAAGTTCGTGAAATAGTAAAGAATAACCTCTATTTTCTAAGCAAAAAGTCAAGACATTGTTACATCAAGAGCCATAGTTGATATATAATCAATGAATCAAGTCCTTGTGTGGCACATATTGCACAACCTCTATTTTCTCAACAACAAAATCAAGACAAATTTTCATTAACAAAGTGTACTTTCTTCCCTGAAACATTATAGATATCCAACAAAAACTTGAAAAGAATAAGAGAACTTAGAAGAATGTACTTTCTTTCCTTCCTTAACATTCTTAAAGAGATGAGGTTCCCCAAGTCATCGGGTAAATTTCAAAGTAAATGACAGTTATTAATAGTCCAATTCACAACTGAAGACATGTCACAAATACGAGGGGGAATCTCCTCCAAATCACAACAGTGCTCCATGTTAAAATCTAACATTATTGGAAGCTTAATGCTTGATTGGGTGTTACTGAAGACATAATATTTTCTAATCCCTTCAGTGTTAGCTTAAATATAGCTTCTCTAAGTTCTACAAGATTGTACTATGCTCTTGAAGTGTGTGCACATGTAGACTCTCCAAGTGAATAGTATTAAACTAACTGAAGATAAGTCCGATAGATTGTTTAGTGTGGCCCTCTTTAACCCATAATTGAATACTATTAGGACTTTCAATTTTTTCATGGAACTCAAAAATGTTGGAAGAAAGTATTTTCTTCTAGAAAAGAGTAAAACTAAAGCCTCTGCTTGAGGATAATTGATGTCACACAACTGATCCTTCTTCATGGCACCTGTATACATAAAACACAAGTGTAGAGTTCCATTAGAACGTTGTAGTTATTGAATGCACAAATGAAATAATTACGTTTCTCTAAAATATCTTTTGAAATCAAAATTACCAAAATTACATATCGATAACCTATTCGGTGTAGGATAAAATTAACTTGTATCATTCAGAGAAAGCATTAGAACAAACCTAACACTATATATAAAACCAAGAAAATTAAAATTCTTCACTTCTAGGGAAAACCAAGAACATTTCGTGAAGACCCTATTCATTAAACTAGATTTTATAAAAGCCTATAACAAAGTGGAATAGACATTAATCTTCACCATGCTTAGAGCACTTGGATTTGGCCTGTATTATGTTAAAGTGGTAGAAAATTTCTTTTCACATGTCGCATCTTATCCTTCTATCAATCATACCAAGTCTAATAAGATAGGGCTCTTCTAGTTAATCAGGTAAGGTTTCCCACTCACCCTAACCCTCTATGTAACGTCTACTGAATCCATTGGTTATATTCTTCATAGTAGAATAGCACATCAGCTTGTGAAAGTTTTCTTCTCTTTGTTGTATATGGAAATAAATGAATGAATAGTCACTTCACAGATAAAATTTAATAAACATCATTGAAAAGAATCAAAATTTAGACAACACCATGGATTGCATGCAAATCTTATGTGTGGCTTCTAGGTGGAAGTTATAAATGTAAAAATCCAATGCTATTGACATAGTCAAAGGGATGCCCATAATTTATTTGTTAGTATCTAGCCAAGTGTTAAGTTCCTTTGCATTCCCTTTTCTTTTAAACCCTTTCCAGATGAAATATAAGAAGCAAAATCGATAAATGGATCTAGAAGCCTCTATTCCTCATAGGAAAATTAAAATTTGTATCCAGAAATCAATTTCTACCCACATTTATTATTCATCACATTAAGTCCCTTCTCCCCAAACTTGCCAATGTAGAAAAAATTTTCAAAAATTTTCTCTGCACCAACTCTAGTGGAGATGAAGGTTTTCATATACTTGGCTACAACTAGTACTATGCCCCTAAGCATAAAGGAGGATTGGGTCCTCTAGCTACCCAAATGAAAGCCTAATATTTTTATGACAAATGGGTCATTGGAGTAGTGGAAGGGAAGGATGCATGGAAGAGACTACTCGGGAATCAATCACCTCAGGGGATTTACTTTGCTACAAAATATGGAGTAATATAAAGTTATAAACATTCACAATCTATTGACCACCCCAACATCCATCCAACTAATGAGACCTTTGTAGCCAGAAGCACTCAGGAAGATTGGGAGGTCAAATTGGTGTGGAAAATTGACTTCCTTGAAGCCTTAATTTATTTCAAGGATCACTGTATAATGTTTCTAAGTAGTTCTTCAACAAGGAAGTCTGCTTGTGAAAATCTCTTGGTTCTTAACCAAGAGACTACACAAGAAATGCATTTAGGTCCTAGTGACTTTTATGACCAAAAATTGAGAGATTGGAAGGATTGGAAAACCTTATAGAAAAATTCAAGCTTAGTCTTACAAATAGAAATACGCTAGAAAAAGTTTAGAGCTCAATCTTAAAACACCTTTTTCTTATTCTTAACGTTCTACGATCGCTAAGTTGGTTGAAATATTGGATATGGATCCAAAGAAAATGTTTTTTGAACAACAATTGAGTTGATGGTTACAAATGGATTTGGCATTGACCTAAGAAAAAGGGAAACATCTAGAGAATCAAATCTAAGGAGAAGATTTGTCTTTAATATTTGAAATCCATCTAAAACTCGCACTTATAGCCCAAAATGCCCTACTTCAATTGGAATTAAATCCATCTCAAATATTCAGTTACAACCCAAACATATCTACATTAATTTTTCTTTAACACATGATGAGTTAGTCATAGAGAAATGCTTGAACACCTAGTAATTCTAAACCTTGAAAGTCAACTATGGAGAAATAATGAAACCTTTAGGAACTTGTTATAGTTTTGAAAATATGATCATTTTAAGCTTTTTCCCTCCTTGCTCTCATCTAATATTCCTTACAAGATTTCCCTATTGCGATATTCTCCCCCCTAGACCATATATTTTCACACAAAATAGTACTATATTAGAATAGGTATCATATATCATGTATGGAACACAAGAAAAATATGTGCATCATGTTTCAATTAGTTCTTAGATTGGTTCCAATGTACTTTTCAAGAGGATCTCTCATTTGTGTACATTTGAATATGCATATCCAAGTGAAAATGTGGGGTTTGCGGGGGGGTGGGGCGCCACTGGGGAAGATGGAAATAATCCACCCACATGAGCTAATGGGCGACTAGACAATGCATAATGAATAGAGTGCCACCTCAAGGTTATTATCTTGCCCACTATACACACTCTTAGCATTCAGGCAATGACATCATCATAAAGTAAGTCAAGTTGCAAGAGAATGTCAAGAGAAGCAAAGGAATTGACCCCCAAAAAGATCCCCAAAGTGGTTTGTCACTTTGAAAAATTCCTAGCTATTACTTTGGCCATTATGACTAAACCACACATGATAATGATGGATAATTGATCCTAAGCCCACAATTGAAGAAATATGTGTATCAACTACTTCTTAGTGTGGTGCCAATGTACTTTGCAAGATTGGTCTCTCATTTGTGTACATTTGAATTTGCATATCCAAGTGAAAATGTGGAGGGGGAGATGGAAATAATCCATCCACATGAGCTAATGCGCTACCAGACAATGCATAGTGAATAAAGTGCCACCTCAAGGATATTATCTTGCCCACTCTATGCACTCTTAACCTTCAATAAATTACATCAACATAAAGTAAGTTTAGTTGCAAGAGAATGTGAAGAGAAGCAAAGGCATTGACGCCCAACAAGAGCACCAAAGTGGTTTTTCACTTTGACAAATTTCTGACTATTCCTCTGACCGTCATGATTAACCCACACATGACAATAACGGATAGCTGATCCTAAGCCCACAACTGAAGAAAGATATGTGTATCCACTAGTTCTTAGTGTGGAGCCAATGTACTTTGTAAGATGGGTCACTCATTTCAATCCACATATCCCAAGTGAAAACGTGGAGTGGGAGATGGAAATAATCCACCTACATGAGCTAATGGGCTACTATACAATGCGTAATGAATAAAATGCCACCTCTATAATATTATGTTTCCCACTGTACACACTCTCAACCTTCAAGCAATGACATCAACATAAAGAAAGTTAAGTTGCAAGAGAATATCCAGATAAGCAAAGGCATTGACCCCCCAACAAGAGCCCCAAAGTGTTCTATCACTTTGACAAATTGTTGACTATTCCTCTGGCCATCATGATTAACCAACACATGAAAATGATGGATAGATGATCGTAAGCCCGCAAGTGAAGGTTTTGTGCCTCGTTCCAAGGATGAAGACTCTCCTCCTTGAATGGGTTTAATTCTTGCAACATCTATCCATTAACTCTTGCCCAATGACCTAGATATTTATATGTTTGTTGATTTATGATTTGGGCTCTATGGAACTTTAGTTTTGGAGACCTTGCATGGTCCCTTTTTAAATATATAAGCCGTTTTATTTATAATTTTAGCTTGTGGTGGTTGCCTCACCACCTTTTTTTTATAAAGTAGATTTCAATGGAAATCTGAAGAATTTTATCCAAATGAATAATGTTAAAATATAAAGGACATTATAACATCCACTGAAGTAATTTATTGAACTTCATGGGACCCTGGGTAAAAAGTAATGAAAATCCATCTAAATATATTATGAAAAGACCTAGGCATGAATACCTACATATATCTCTCCCTTTTGATTCACATGTACAATAGATGGTGTTGTCTTGGCCCCTTCTGAGTTCTCAATTACTTTTTCGTTCTACATATATTGAAAAATAGTCTATCAGAAGATGTGTGAAAACCAAAATACTAATTATTTTGTCAGCTTAACCTAGAGAAAACAATAAGGACTTTAGCATTCAAGCATAAACAACTAACCTTCCCTTCCGTGATTTCCATACATGAGTTGGGAGTACCCAAGTCGGTACCAATCACATCATTCCCAACAGGCCTTGAGTTTTAAGTCATAACAACCATTAGCGAAAATTTTGAAAAGAAAAATGATTTTTTCAATTCAGTAAGGCCATCTACTTCTTAATTGCTAGAAATTAGTCAAGCAATGCAATCCTACCATAAAGGAAAGTCATGTATAAACCTAAAAGTTCTTGCTGTATTTGGCCATCTCTATATGAGAGGTGACCCACCACTTGAAATGTACGTGCTCTACAGGACCTACAAAAGCATTGCAACACATTCTGAATGACAATCCAAAATAATCACATTAAGGAAAAGTAGAGGTAGTAAACCCACCTAACCCTAAGGACACTTTGTTAAAGTATTTGAGACTATCAAAATGTTAGCAAAAAATTAAAAACATTAATAAGTATACACATATTTACATCAAACATAGAGAATCCATGGAAATATCTATCATATATATATATCATCCTATGATAAAAATATCCATTACACACACTCGGGAACCACTATCATCCAATATTGAATCCTCTCATTAATTGAAGTGACTCCCAAAATAAACGCAAAGCACTACCATGTTGGTTGCAAAAACCAAATTAACTAAGAAACTACGTCTGGATAGTAGTTTACTACACACCTATACAATGATATGCTTCCTACTTCTACAGGTATATCAACAAAAGAGGTAGAAAAACTCAATTTCATTTGGTAAGCATTAGAGATTCAATGTGTACAAGATTTGGAGAAAAGCATACCTAATAAGGTTCCTGTCTAGTTACAACAATTGAGCTCTGCACAATATGCTTCCCGTCTGTCTACGAAAGGAATCCAAAGGGTGTGATTGTGTTATCGGGAAGAATGTTCATATTATTTTTTGTTACAGTGACAGTGTAGCTCAGTCGTTGGTTTGCCTTAGTAAAGACTAGCTTTCTTGGATTGACATTCATAGTCAGGACTCACACCTCTACTTGGAGGAATGAACTTGACTCTAGAGATGTACCGAGAAGGAAATATGTTAATGAAAGTTCTAAAGAAGATATTTGAGTGCTTCTTGGGTTGACTGAGATGAAAAACAGTAGAGAACGAAGGATAGTTGAGATTATCAGGACTTATTCTTCGTGTTGGGCACTGGGTAGGCTTTTGGGTGATAACCTAAATGGATTTTGTGGTATAACTAAGGCTGCAAATATAAAATTAAAAAGAAAAAATGGATGAAAAATGATACAACTAAAAATAAAACAAAGTGGAAATACTAAACAGATGAATAATGGTACCATTAGAAAACAAAACAACTAAAGAATCACTATTGCAGTAGTTACGAATATGACATCGTGGGAAACCTTATGTTGTCTTTTAGTACAGATAACTCTACCTTTACACACATAAACCTACATGAAAACCTCAAGTTTCCTGATATGTCAACATTTCATTAAAATCCATCTATGGTTAGATGAATTCAGTATAAGAAGACATATTAAAATATTGGGAGAAAAAACATCTATAGGGATTCTGAATTTATTAAGATATCATGATATTATCCCTAGATTTTGCATAAAGTAGTGGAGAAAATTTTTTTACATATCAATACTTCACAAGTAAATATATTTAAAGATATAACTATATGAGTTAAGGAATTATCATTTGCTCCCATCTTTTAGTTCAAGGTCAGATTGTGCTCAAGGATGTTGTGCCTCATGTCCAGAGGTGTTAGGTTTATCAATATGGTCTGAAAATTTTCTCTTTCCTTGTATTCAATAGGAAAAGGGCATGGATCAAGCCAACCACGAAGTACCCGATGCAATGTTGACCTTGGATTCAGGTAGGTCTAACTGATGCTCCAATGTAACCAGTTTGTAATAGCCTTATGTTATAAAATATCAAATAGCCTTATGTCATAAAATTACACTACAAACAAAAGAAAAACTACTATATGTATAACAATTCCAAATGACTTTTTTATTCTCATAATTTGATGCTGGAAAATGGAGAGCCTATTTATATGAAAAACTAATTATGGAAAAACAAAGGACTATTTATATGAAACCTTTACAACTAGTAGTGTTGAGTATTGTTCCAATATGTTTTCCCTAAGGCATTTATTACAGAGAATCTTATTGGTGATTGAATTTTGTGGCCATTTTCATTTTCATTCTCTTGCTTCAACACGGCACAAGGTGCTTGTGAATCCATTGCCCAATGATTCACAGATTACATGGTTTGGATAAAAAATTGGTGAGTTCTAGGGTCCTCCAAATGTGAAAAAGGTTGTTACCATTGCCTAAAATTATGTGACATTGAAAAACAATTTGGATTTCCCCCAAGTGTTTTCTATTATTTAAGATTTCAGATAGAGAAAATTCTAGGAGAATTGGCATGTTCGTAAAATTCCTTTCTAAAAGATAAAAGTTCTTGGTTTTGGTGGGTATTCTTTTCTTTATGATATGAATTCTTCATCTCTGTTGAAAATCAAGTTCTTGCCAATGTTGCAGTGATCACTGACCTATACATAATTACTCAACCTTCCAGGATAAGGTAGGGCATATGTCATCACATTATGTGTTTGTATGTGAAATGATTTAGTGAATCTAGATGATTAATTGTGTGAATTGAATACGAACACTAATATAGACCCATATAAACCATCGTGTGATATACATATTGAGGTTGCACACTTTCCAACTACATAATGTACATCTGAGTTCACAAAAATGAGCAATATATCATATATTGAAATTCAGGAGATCTGTAATCAAGAACTCCATGACCTTGAGGTGCATAAATGGGAGATCTACATGGGTATGTGTTAGTTCTTGAAACTAAGAGCTAGAAGAGCATATTGGAGATCATCATAGAAAGTTGTCATATATAAACTAAGACAAAGATGGGACTATTTCAAAGTATTCCCTTTCATTGGAAAATATAAGTTTTTGTATTTAGAGTACACAAGATTTCTACAAATCAATTGCATAATTGTCTTCATCAATAAAAGTTATTAGTACATTTAATACTAAACATATGAAACCAAAATCCATTCTAAGCCAGATGCAGAACGAAAAAAAAACCTCAAGTTTTTAGAGCTAAAAGAGTGAGATAATAATAGAAACCCATATGAAACCCATATCCCTTCTAAGCCAGATGCAAAATAAAAACAAAAACACAAAATTTCAAAGCCAAAAAAGTGAGATAACAATAAAAAGCCACATACAAACTGTAGTATAAATTTTAAAAGATGACCAACATTGAGAAAGAAGGAAGAGGATAACTCTCGATTATCCCAATCTAGTTGTACTGCTATGCCCACATTCACTGCGTTGGTAACGCCCCTAGTTTTTTCCATTCACTACGCTGGTAATGCCCTTAGTTTTTTCCATTCACTACATTGGTAATTCCCCTAGTTCTTTCCATTCTGTTGTTTTTCTGAACACCAATTGTAGAGATAGCCCCTTTGCTAGTGTTGTTTCTAGAAATCGGGGTTGATTGAGAGAAATCCCACCTGCAAACATATTTTCAAGGTGAATCTAGAGCTTGAAATGAAATTTGGTAATTCCCCTAGTATTGAGCTTGTAAACTATATTTGGTTGAAAGAAAATAATAGGGCACATAATCAAGTTTCTTCCTTCCTATGGTTCCTTGCTAAGAAACTTCTTGCAAAACCAAAAGTGAACAACTTTGTTCTCTTCTTTCTAATGAAACTGACACTAAATTGTTGTCTTGTTTTTCCGATGGTTTTCTTTTCTTGCCTTGTCTCTCTCCATGTCTCTATTTTTTTCACTTATGGGTTAAAGAATTTCATCCTATTCATTCCTGGGAGTAGGGTTTCTATATCCTTTTCAACGAAAAGTGATATTTTGTTGCTTTTCTTAAACACCGATGTTAGAGATATCCCCTCACCAGTGTCATTACTGGAAAATGAGGGCGATTGGGATAAATCACACTTGCAAACGTATTTTCAAGGCGAATTGGGAGCTTGAAATGTGGTTTTTGGAAATTGGGGGAAACTGGGAGCAATCCCAGCTACAAACATGGTGAATCAGGAGGTTAAAATAAAATTTGGGGAGGCGAAATTGACTTTTATCTCTCTTATTTTTCATAATATTAGTGGCTAAAATATAGTATTTATTTAATTTTTACATATTTTTTGGGTGAACTATAGAAAAGTGGTCAAATATAAAAAAAATTCCCCTTTAAAATTCAAAACCCCTTAAATTTCGCCCATGGGCTAAGATTCACCCCTAATATTTTCTATGAGTAGGATTTATTGCATTTTCAGAAAGAGGATAGTTACGGAAGTAAGAAGACAGTTATGGGGGATGATTTCTTTGGTAAATCACTTCTCAAAATGGTGTTATTCATTTCCTTTAAGAAAAATTCATGGCTTTCCAAGGTTTTGTTTTTTCCATGTCTTTAGAGTTAGTATATTCGTGTGGTTTGGATAATGTTCCAACCACAATGCTCTTATTTTAGGAGGGTTTTAGTTAGAACATTGTACAATAGTGTTAAGTATAATAAACAATGCCATAATTTAATGGTTTGTACAATAGTCTTTAGGGTACACTAGTATTTTTGGAGGAGAGAGATATGGTGCTCTAGGGTACACTAGTGCTCTCATTTCCATATACTATCATATGTGAACAAATAAAGTCTCATTTTTCTTTTTAATTACATAAGAAAATTATGACAACTATGTATTTTGTAGTGACAAGTGTAACTATGTATTAGAGCTAGACCTTGAGCCCTTCAATGCATCATTTCCTTACCAAACACAAACATATTGTAGTGGTTGTGTTGGAACTGATTTTGACGTAGGTGATAACTACAAGGTAGATTAAAGTAGGGATTTATTGCTCATTACAAGAAGTGGCTACCGTATGATTCCTTAGTTAGAAGATGCATCCTTAGCCCTCCTCCTTTTGCCTTCTCCAAGCCCCATTGGATCTAGAAATTCCCCCACACATGATTTTATCTAAAGTTGGAGCTAGTTAACCTTATTGTGGTTGCTAGTGATATTGACCCATAAAAGTCCAAAGGCAAAGAAGAAGTTTCCCAAATTGAAAAAATGCATAGAATTATCAATGAGTATATCCTAAATGGTCAGTTTAGATGGATATGTGTATCAAATAATAGAGTACAAAATGGTCAGTTCTACTGCTACATTTGTGACACATGATGTGCCTTTATACAAGTTAGCCTTTACCCTTGTAAAATTATAGTTATGTTTGATGAAGGATCTATAATTTCACCTAGAGTATTCAAGTCCTCTTTATAGCTCAATATGGATGAAATATGTCACTAGGTGAGGGTTGTACAACTGAATTTAAAGAGGTTAGGTACATTATATGACTAATATAGTTGAGATATGTCACTAGGTAAAGCTTCTAAATAAATAAAAACAAAAAAAATGTTGAAATCAATACTCTCACAAAAAATAAAGAAATAAATAATAGTAATAATGTATATATATATCTATCTCTCTCTCTCTCTCTCTCTCTTCTCTCTCTCTCTCTCTCTCTATATATATATATATATATATATAATATATATATAATATATATATATATATATAATATATATATATATATATATATATATATATGTATGTAATGTATGTATGTATTAACTATTAAATGATTTGTATTTTGGTTTTCTGTCTCTCTCCAAGTTTAATAAATCTAAGGTTAAGAAGTATTTATGGTGTTCAATCATTCATATATAAATTAATTGAATTGAGTATATCACTGACATCAACATTTTTTGTCTTGGCTATTTTTTCTCCTGTAAGAAGCCTCTTCATATACTAATTTTCTTCACAACAAGAGCTACCACAACCATGACGACCATTTTAATTATGTTTTGGAGCATTGGGATTATGATTTAGTGCATTTTCAGAAAGAGGATAATAATGGGAAGTAAGAAGAATGTTATGGGCAATGATTTCTTTGGTAAATCACTTCTCAAAATGGTGGTATTCATGTCCTTTAAGAAAAAATCATGGATTTTCAAGGTCTTCTTTTTCCGTGTCTTTAGAGTTAGTTTATCCATGTGGTTTGGATAACATTCCAACCACAATGCTCTTCCTTTAGGAGGGTTGTAGTTAGAAACGTGTACAATGGTGTTAAGTATAATAAACAATGACATCCTTTAGTGGTATGTACAATAGTGTTGACGGTACACTAGTATTTGTGGAGGAGAGAGATATGGTGCTCTAGGGCACACTAGTGCTCTCTTTTCCATATACTATCATAGGTGCACAAATACATACTCACTTTTATTTTTACCTGAGTAATCAAATGATGGAGCATTGTATTTTGCAGTGATAAGGATAACTATGCATTGGAGCTAGACCTTCAGCCCTTCAATGTATCCTTTCCTTACCCAACATGACCATCTTCTCTTGGTAATGGAGTTCAATTTTTGAACCAACATCTCTCTTCAAGACTATTTCATGATAAAGAAAGAATGCAACTATTGTTGGATTTCCTTCGAGCACACAAATACCACAACCGTGTCATTTTTATTTCCTTGGTTAATATATTTTGCATCATTATGCTTGATATTTAATTCATTATTATTATATGCACAATAAATTTCTATCAAATAACAGAGAAGGATGGCCTCGCTATTTTAGATATATATTATGAAATGATTAAAAATTCAGAGTGTTATTTCAATTTTCAATTTTCTATTTCATTTCTTTAGAGAAAACTATATATTCAAATACAAAATAAACTCAAATCAAACTAAAACAAAGAAGCCTAATTATGAATATGTTTCTCTCTCCACTACCTTGCAATGACATTGTTTTTCTTAATTACACTTGAATTTCGCTGTTAATAACCTAGATTTATATATTTCTTTTAACACTAAATTGACATCATGGTAAACATGCGAATATCCCATTAAATATGACCTAAAAAGTATTCAAATAATCTCACCTTTAGCCTAAGTACATGGCGGAGTAATTTATGAGGTGTGAATTTCTATTAGAGGCACTGTTTGTTTGTTTGTTTTGGTTAGAAAACGGTTTTCTCTTGGTCTTATGTGACTTTCAATTTATCATATGTAGCATGTTGAAAGAATAATTTGTGACATTTATCTTGTAGATGTTGAATGAAAGGATACAGAGTTTAACCAAGCTACAATCCGCTTTAGTAAAGGAAGATGAACATCTTAAAAATCTACTTAAGGATACACCATATACAGAGTTTGAACATAAGTAATACATGGCTTTTTCTTTTACATATATGTTCTTTTTTCTATCCAAGATATCAAAACAAGAAAAATATTGATATTGTAAGAAAGTTTGGGGACCTCATTGAGGTCGATTTTATGAAGTCCTACTTGATTGATACCTTCTCATGACTAGAAGGCTATAAATATGAATTAATATGGTCCCAAAACAAATTAGATTCTAATTTTATAGATATAAAAGATAAAAGCAAATGTCAATGCTTTCGTTTGATTGTTACTTGAATATGGTGCACGCAGGTTATATGAAATGTCATTGGAAAAAGGATGGGGAGACAATTCAGATCATGTCTTGGATATGATTCACTTGTTGTTGGAGATTCTTGAGGCACCTGAGCCATCAACTTTGGAAATGTTTCTAGTAGGGATTCCTATGGTTTTTAATGTTGTGATTCTTTCACCTCATGGTTATTTTGGGAAAGAAAATGTTTTGGGAATGCCTAACAAGACATCGATGGATAGGTAAACAATTTTTTTATAATTGTAATGTCTATTTCATGATATCCTCTCTTTATTGGTTGATTATATTTTGAACATTTCTTTTGATTTTGGTTTGTATTTTAACTATGAAATTGAAAATACTTGGTATCATGTCCATTTGAAAACAACCAAAGATTGAAGATGAAATGAATATTACACGATATTGATTGAAATCCTTTTAACAATTTTGTGTTGAAATATTTTCATGACTGTTAGAAAAGTTTAATTTCATGTTGTTATTTGAGCACGTGTTGTTTATCTACCTAACCAATTTCATGCGTTAGATAATGAAATGTTGTTGCAAATAAAATGACAAAGATTAGATGTCACACCTCAGATTATTTGTTTTCAAAAGTTATTTGTAGCTTGAGATTTTTAACATGTAACTTAGTTGGCATGATTGTGCCTAAGCTTTCCCTAGATGTTGAATACTAAAGTACTAAGGTGTTCTTTGCTATGTTGATGTTTTACTTTCTTTGTTTATACAAGTCATCTTGACACATACTGGCCACCATTGCCCACACGAAGAAAACTTGTTCAAGTTTCTTGCTTTTAAGAGGGAAATATGCTTTAACATTGTTGATGTTGAGGTATATGTAACATAAGTCCTTTATAGTCTAATTTAGTTTATATTTTGGTGTTCATCATCTTTGATGTCTTACACTTTGCATTGTATCTTATTTTTTTTTAGAAGAAGAAGTTAGTATTGATGGTAAGCAACATGATTTGAAGAAATAGGATAGCAATAGCATTGGAGCCACAAATGCAAAGGGAGAGAGAGAAGAGAACCGATCTAGTGATATCGTTAAAGCCAATATCCCATATAAGACACAAAATTTAGATCTACATGCCCAAATTTCATACTTGTCATTCATCATTGTAGATATGCATTTTTAGACATAATGTACTTTGTTAATTCAAATCTAAACATCCAAATATGAAATATTGCAAAATCTATGCTATTTTCTTCTTGAGTGGTTTTCTGTATAAATTTCCCTTTCTCACATATATATTACATTTGGAAACTCAAGGCGAACATGTTTTACAATCTAAAGGTGTATGGAAAATGCTGGTTAAAGCTACATATTCCAAGGAAATTGAAAGAATTGCCTATATGAGCAATCTCGATAAAGCCATAGGTTTGATTGGACAACATTTTTCGAATAATCTAATGTTTCATACTAGTGAATGTAAAATGCCAAAATAGAGTTAGGAATTGTTGAATTTACTATCCAAAAACCAAATTGTCATCCGTTGTACCTAATGAGGCTTCTTCATTGAATATTTTCTTGAATGATAATTTGTTTACTAATTTTTATCTTTAATGATTTGTTATGTCACAATTCTTTGGAATTTTAGGCCTTATGGAATTTCCTTTGCAACATCGGGTGCAATTTCTAATAATAATAAAATATAATAAAATAATAAAATAATTAATTAATTAGTATTGGTCATGTTAAATAAAAAATAGTTAAATTAATTATGCATGTTATTCTATACTTGTATTGCACAAAGCACCTTATTTTGATACATGATTGACGTGCTTTTTAAAAATGGTCATAACTCAGCGTTTTAGCCACCTCCTCGATAACTCACACATCTTGACATCCGTCCACTTGAAAGTCACATATTCTGACACATGTTTCCAATTAGCATCGTGCCAACGAATCCGTTGCTACCACATAGGGGTGTCAAAGCACCCCATCCATCTCGCCCAACCTTTGAATCACATGATTTCTGTGAATACTACAGCTACAATGCCAACATTGTTAATGTACAATCAACCCATCTTCAAACCACGATCTAAGGAGTTTGTGATCAAAGCTCAATACAATTAAAAAATTTTGGGTTTGCAACATTTCGGCAAGGATCCACAACTATAAACGATGGTAGCAACTATGATTTGTTGTTTTGTGGAAAATAGAGCTAATGGCCGAGACAAGAGAGCTAAATCATATTATCATTTTATCTACATTACACAATCATAAGATTTTTATTCTTGGAATCATAAGAAATTATTAACCAATTCTTCTTCAAGTATCCTATTTACATAGAAAGGGAAGAGTTTGTTGGTTTTCTTTGAACATAGTGAAGAGTTAGTTGATTCTTCCTTGAACATACTATTCACATATAGAGGGAGCATGGTCAAGTAATAATTGACACTTCCTTCCTCATAGTATTATGAGGGGAACATGTGAAAGCGCTTACTAACCCTTGTTTAAACTTATTGTTATTATTGTGGGAATCGTTAAAAGGATTAACTAATCAATTCTCAAGCTTATTATTCCTATTGAAGGAGAGCATATGAATGGGTATCTCGATTCTGTCTTAAGCAAAGCATTTTTGTCAAGGGGATTCACATGGAAGGTTAATTCACCCTTTCTCAAGATTAATATCAATATTGAGAAAAATCTCAAAGAAGGGTGACTTGATCCTTGTTTAAGGATAGCTTTTACACTTATAAAATTATGTTATTTAAAGATAGTTTTTATATTTATAAGATTAGGAGAAAAAGTTAACCAAAATTATTGTTGGGTTGCGTTATATTCTTTCCACATAGTTAACAGGGGGTTTGAGGGGTACCTGTAACCCCACTTTATGGGGTTCGGGGCAGCGCCCCAAAATGTTTTGGTTTTGGACCCTATGTTAGGTTGGGCGGACCCACCTATGGTTTTGTACATTGTTTTTGCACATGTTTTTTAGACGCGATGGTTTTCGGTCCATGGTTTTAGACGCGATGGTTTTCAGTCCATGGTATTGGATGCTTCAGCATGTATAAATATGTATTGTAACATTGAAAGGAATATAATGAAAAATCAAGCTGGTAGTCTCGGTTCTGGGATCCAGTGGGAAATCTCTGTGTATATGTGTTTTATGTGTTATGCTCTCACATTTTAATTTTTCCTGTGATTTAGAATTCGTATGTAGGTAATTTCTGTACGGGGTTAAAACCTACATTTGGTGTCAGAGCTGTTTTGTATTCAAGGGGACGCCTTTGTTGCTGAGGGGTTTCGCTCAGGCTTGTGGTAGACCCTGTTCAGTGGCAGATCTACGAGATCGATTCTGGTGGTAAAAGAAGATGGCGAGCCGCGAAAAGATAGAGATTGAGAAGTTCAATGGTGAGAGTTTTGAGTTATGGAAACTCAATATGGAGGATCTGTTGGTCGATAAAGATCAGTGGATCGCGGTAGATCTGGGTACTAAACCAACGGGAGTGACCGATGAAGAATGGAAGAAGTTGGATCGGAAGTCAAAGAGCACAATACGATTGTGTGTCTCAGATTCAGTATTGTTGAATGTATCAGGGGAAGCTATGACGAAGGCTCTGTGGGACAAGTTAGGGACTTTGTACCTGTCTAAGTCTCTGGTGAATAAACTATTCCTGCGGAAAAAGCTGTATAACCTGAGGATGAAAGATGGAGACTCGGTGACAGAGCATTTGAATGTGTTTATGTGCTAAGTCAATTATCATCTGTTGATATTAAAATTTCAAATGAAGATAAGTGCATCAATTTGTTGTGTTCTCTACCAGATTCGTGGGATAGTCTGGTTATTGCAATAGGTAGAAATGCAACTGCTTTGCAATTTGATGAAATATTCTCAGCCTTGCTGACGGAGGAGATGAGATGAAAAAATATGGACAACCAGAATGGTGATGCCTTGTCTGTACGAGGACGGTCCCAGAACAGAAACAAAA
>APFE030101056.1:0-21402 GCA_000404065.3 Pinus taeda
GCCCCTTTATAGCTTGTGCACAGTGATTTGTGTGGTCCACTTCCTATTGCTTCATTCTCTGGCTGCAAGTATTTCTTACTTTCTTTGATGATTTCTCCAGATGCACTTGGGTATACTTCTTAAAACTCAAGAGCGAAGTATTTAACACATTTTTGGCCTTCAAAGCCTTTGTTGAAAAACAATCTGGACATCAAATTCTTAAGCTAAGAACTGATAATGGTGGAGAATATGTTAAAAGCACATTCATCAACTTTTGCACCGAAAATGGAATTCAAATGCAACACACTGTTCCATACACTCCACAACAAAATGGTGTAGCTGAAAGGAAAAATCGCACCTTAAAGGAAATGGCTAACTGTATGCTGCAATCTAAAGGACTCAGTCTTAGTTTTTGGGCCGAAGCAATTAATTGTGCACATTATATAATAAATCGCACTCCTCCTAAGGTTCTAAAGAATATCACTCCAGAAGAGCTTGGAGTTCCATTAAACCATATGTAAGTCACTTTCGTGTTTTTGGAAGTGAAGCATGGGCCCATATTCCAGATGAAAAGCATAAAGCTTTAGAACCTAAGAGTGAGAAATGTACTTTTGTTGGATATTCTGAAGATGTAAAAGGTTATAGACTTATTCCATTTAAGTCCAAAAATGTTATCATTAGAAGAGATGTAAAATTTGATGAAATAAATCGGCCTGCGAGCCTAGTCCGGCGGATGTGCCACCTCTTCCTATCTCTTCTACTTTTGAAAACATTTCTTCTTCAGATGATGAAAGTGAGGATGACAATCCTCCCCCACCTTCTCAGGATCCTCAACTTCCAATATGGGTCCATGCTACTCGGGATGTAGCAGGTGATCTTGCTGGTGATCCTAGAGATCAGTGACGTACACGTTCTCAGTTTGAAAGAGCCTCTTCTTTACTGGCTCAAGCTCCAGTAATTCATGATCCTGACACTTTTGCAGAAGCTTCAGGCCATCCACATTGGGAAGCAGCTATGAATGAAGAATATCTTTCATTGTTGGCAAATGATACATGGGATCTTGTTCCTCTACCAAAGGGACGCAAACTTGTTAGATGTAAATGGGTTTACAGAACCAAGTATGGACCAGATGGGAAAGTTGATAAACATAAAGCTCGTCTTGGTGCTAAGGGCTTTTCACAGGTTGAAGGCATTGACTACACTGACACCTTCTCCCCTGTTGCCAAAATGAACTCTATCCGCCTTGTTCTTTCCCTTGCTGCCTCTTTAAAATGGGAAGTCCATCAGATGGATGTTAAATCTGCCTTCTTGCAGGGGGACTTGCATGAAGAAATCTATATGGAACAACCCATTGGCTTCATCCAAACAGACTCCAGCCTTGTATGTCGACTTAAGAAATCTCTTTATGGTCTCAAGCAAGCTCCTCGGGCTTGGTATGCCAAAATGGATAGCTTTCTTTTAGAATCTGGCTTTTCTAGGTGTTATTCTGACAATACTGTCTACACCAAGAAAGTGGGCAACTCTCTTATCATCCTTGTTCTTTATGTTGATGATCTTATTCTTACTGGTAGTGATCCCATCCTTATAAACCATGTGAAGTCCAGCCTTAAAAAGAAATTTGAAATGACAGACTTAGGACACTTACACTATTTTTCTCGGTCTTCAAGTCTTGCAATCCAAGGAGGGTATTTCCCTTTCCCAGTCCAAGTATGCTTGTGATATTCTTCGTCATTTTCACATGGAAGATTGTAAGCCGGCTCCTTCTCCCTTTCAGTCTGGAGTCAAACTTTCAGTCTCTTGTACTTCTTCTGAAGTTGATGCTACCTTATACCGTCAACTTGTAGGAAAACTCTTGTATTTAACCCATACTCGTCCTGACCTTTCCTTTGCTGTTGGCCTTGTTGCTCGTTTTATGCAAAACCCCCGTGAAAGTCATTTGAAAGCAGCTAAAAGAATACTTCGTTATGTTCGAGGTACAGTACAGTTTGGGATTCATTACAGTGCCAAAGCAGCTCCTCTATTAGTTGGTTTCACTGATTCTGATTGGGCTGGTGACCCTGATGATCGGAAGTCTACTGCCGGTTATTTCTTCACTCTTGGTTCAGGACCTATTACATGGGCTTGTAAGAAACAGGCTGCCATTTCTCTTTCGTCAGCAGAAGCAGAGTATCGTGGTGCCGTGGAAGCTAGTAAGGAAGCCTTGTGGCTTCGTCAGATCCTATCAGAATTGGGCTTTGAGCAGCAGCATCCGACTACACTTTGGTGTGATAATCAAAGTGCCATTCAGCTTTGCAAAGATCCAGTTCAGCATCAGCGCAGCAAACACATTGAATTTCACATGCACTTCATCAGAAAGCTCATTCATGACCATGTTCTTGAAGTGCAATATTGTTCAACAGATGATCAGGTTGCAGACATCTTCACAAAGGCTCTCACAGAGGTGAAGTTCACTAAACTTCGATATATGCTTGCAGTTTAGGAAGTTGTCACTAAGGGGGGATAGGCTCTAGTGCCTCCTTCCTTCTCCTATTGTGTCATATTTGTAAATCCTTCAATCCTATCCCAAGTTGTTCTTAAGGGGGGATGTTAGGATATTCCGACACATAGGAATAGTTACGTTTAACTTGGTCTAGTATAGAGTTAGGTAAAGTGTGTTTCTTTACTATGTACAATTGTAACTTACAATCCGACGGTCACGATATGTAGTGATCCGACGGTTCATTCTCTCCTCGGTATTACCGACACTTGATCCGTGGCTTGACACCCGATTGGTCCATGAATTCTATTTAAAGCGCATGGAGGGTCATTTGTAGGTTAACCGTGCATGAGAGAAGCTTATGTAAATTTTTTCATTCTTTTATTAATAAATTGCCTGTAGTAGCCACGTTGGAACAGGCAGTGGACTGTTTCCCTCTCTGAGGGTTTTAACCACGTCAAAATACTGGTGTATTGATCTGTGATCTGTTTGTGAGCGGTGTCCTTTTGGTGTTCTATCTGAGGAACTTACCCTGTAAATTCCTACAAGACTTGCATTTTGAGAGATTTGATCCTTGTTAACCCTTGGTAGATTTGAAATTAAGATGCATCCATATTGATCCATGGGGATATTGGTGGTTATCCCACCTATTCCACTTGGGCCCCCAACACTATTTCCTTTCATTTTCTTAATTTCTAGCATAATTTACTATTTTTCGCATTTTTTTGGGTCTTGAACTTTTGTAGCTATTTTGGCCTTAAACGACTTTTTTTTTTGGAAAATGGGCAAATCCATACCATATAACAAAGGTTTGTAGTTGAAATTTGTTTTCCTTGGATATATTTTTCTAATGAGGTATTGTACGTGTCAAACAAAGATCGTATGCCAAAGTTACGACCTTGAGAAGTTGATGTCCCAACACCACTGGGACCTACAAACATTTGCCGCTTCATCTCCTAGGGTTAGTTTTTTGGATGTTTAGGGTTTTCCATTATTCCTCAATAATAAAGAGACCTCTGAGCCTCATTGTAACACAATTAAGAAGGAAGGCAGCCATCACATTTCTTCTTAGAGATAAACTATCATTGCGAGAGCTATTTTGTTGTTCTTATGTATGTAAACAATTTTTAATAATTGTTATTTTATTACTTGAAATTATATTTCATTGTAACTCTCTGTTTTGGTTTGAATAAGTATTTCATTTCGTTCTTAGATAAATCTGGATCAGTGGTATCAGAGCAGTGTTTTTTTTTTTTTTTTTTTTTTTTTTTTTTTTTTTTTTTTTTTTTTTTTTTTTTTATTCTGTGCATGTCCCCAATGAGGTTGGAGTATAAGGGGTTGAGTCTTGAATTGGTTGAACCATTGCAAGAACGACCTTGCTGATACCGACAACTTCCTATGGCAGAAGAAAATAAAGATGAGGGAGTAGGGGACCCTTTCAAAATATTACTCTAAGAAACCCTCGAGTGACGAAGGAACGGGATGATGGACAATATTTCTCAGATCCTTTGGCGGGTATTAGCGAGCAAAGCATCTTCATTCAACATTGACTTTGGGGGAATTGCCTCCTTTAAGGTGCAAGTTAACTTTGGCATCCCTATATTTGAAGGCCAAATAAATGTAGATTCCCTGAATAGATAATTAAATATGTTGAAGGGATATTTTTCCCAATAGGGAAAATAATATTTTTGCACCTCTAAAAGTTGCCCCATGTCAAGCACTCATGGGAAACTTATTGTGAGTAGAGGGACTAGGAGAAACCCTTACTATTTTTAGTCGCACCGTATTGGAATTATTTCCAAGATTCCATCTAGGAATAATATTACCTTATTAGAAGCTATGAACATAAGTACATAAAGTGGACTTCACTACGACAGGGAAGGGACCAAGATGTGCCAGGCTTCACAAGCATTTTCCATATCTTACACACGAAGCTGGGCATAAAGGATTTTGAGCGACATATAAGGCTCAAGTAATATCGTTGTCTATGAAAATACATCCAAGAAGAAATAGAGTTTTTGGATATATCTTCATTTGGCATGATGTACCAATATGTTGTGAGGATCGAGTAGAAGTTTAAATAGAAGAAGACAGACTTTGGTTCTACGAATTTGAAGTAGGGGAAACACACCTCCAAACCACAAAACAAAAAATAGAGTGAAGGTGGAGAGGCCCAAAACAACACATCGAATCAATAAGAAAATAATGGTACCACAAAGGCAAAGAAAAACACTAGAAAGTAGTGTGAGCTCCATAAGAGCCCCACCCACAACAAAAAAGAGTTTCGCATGAAACCATCACTCATAACCGAGCTAAAATCTTCAGAGTAAAATGCATTGTTTGACTTTGAGTCAAACACTGATAAGGGGAAGCGGATTATTGATGCACAACCTAGTGCCACCGTTGCCACCACCAAGGTCAAGAAGATTGAGCCTGAAGATCTAGAGGAGGGTGAGCATATCTTCCACTCAGAGAGCTAAGTGAAGGGTTTGTCGTTGTAGTTCATTATCGATAGGAGAAGTAAAAATAAATTCATCTCATTTGAGGTTGTGAAGCGGTTGGGCCTATTGAGGACACCACACTATGAGGACACCACACCGATAGTGGTACACCATCGGATGGCTCCACCAAGGGCAAGATTTTCGCGTCAGCTATCAAAGTGGCTTGCCCCACAACATCAAGCCCAACTATGTTTTTTCTCGATTTTGGCAGGAGAAATAATGCAAAGCCCGCTTGAGAGGGACATTCACCTTAACCAACTAATACCCTAACATATGATTCCATTGGGTGCTTTCCTTTCAGACAATGTTTAGTTACTTCACGGATGAGACACTCTATGATGTTGCTCCCCTTGAAACTTTTGATGTATTATTAGGCCAACCATACTTGTGGAAGCATCATGTTGTGTATGAGTCCAAGCCTTGCACTATTATTATTACTTTGGGTAGTAAGCTATACAAGATACCAGAGATAACCCTGCCTACCAACGTTTTTTTAATCTCTTCTAAGCAATGCAATAATAACATCTCCTAGACCAGGAAATTTGTTTTATTTCTGATTCAATTTCAAAGTAAGGGGACTATTGTGGACACATCCATGACCCTTGGGAAGGGTTCCTCCATGCAGCAGAAGCAGGTGGATAAGGTTGTGGGAGAATATAGAGACATCTTCTCCTCACCCATAAGGGGTGCCTATTCATTGTGAGGTCAAGCATTCAATTGATCTAACTCACGGAGCACCTCTACCCAATGGGTCAATATACTATTTCTCCCTTTTGGAAAATGAAGGAATCAAGTGGCAGATTTAGGAGTTACTACAAAAAGGGTGCATATGACCAAGTTCCTCATCTTGTGGGAGCCTAATTGTACTTGTATAGAATAATGATGGGACTTGAAGACTCTATGTTGATTATCGAGCAATGAAGAAAATCACCATCAGGAATAGGTATCTAATCCCATGGATTGTTGACCTTCTTGACTAGCTCAAAGGGGCCAAGTATTTCAACAAGCTTGATTTGAATTTTGGCTATCACCAAGTTCCAATAGAACTCATAGATGTATGGAAGACCGCCGTCAATTCCAAGGAGGGCTTTTTTGAGTGGTTGGTCATGCCCTTTGGGTTGACAAATTCCCCTGCAACTTTTATGAGGCTAATGGATGAGATCTTTCTTCCCTTCACCAACTTGTTCGTGGTTGTATATCTTGATGACATCCTCATATTCCACAAGAGTTCGGAAGAGCACTTGCAACATATTCGATAAGTCCTTCAAACCCTATGACAATGAAAAATATGTGCCAACTTGGAAAAATGCACCTTTTTCATGAACTAGGTCCAATATCTAGGGTACATCATTGATGAGCAAGGTGTGCATGTGGATCTAACAAAAATCCAAGTCATTATGGATTGGTCAGCCCTGACCACTCTAATAGAGCTTTGCATCTTTTTGAGGCTCGCCAATTTCTTTCGAAGGTTTGTGTTGCGATTCTCTCATATCACTTGGCCTTTGAGTCAAGTTAATAAGTGCAGAGCGAAAGCAAAGTTTTTCTGGTTTGAATCCCAAAAAGATGCATTCATTGAGATGAAACACTGCCTTTTCTATGCACCAATACTCACATTGCCCAACTTGCAACAACCATTTGAAATTGAGATAAATTCCTCTGATTACGCTATTAGTGTAGTTCTCACCCAACAAGGGCATTTGTTGGCCTATCAAAGTGAGACACTCTCCGATACAATTCATAAATACCCCACCTATGATAAATAAATGTATTTCATCATGCAAGTTTGTCGACAATGAAAACATTACAATCTAGGGAAGAAGATGATCATCCACACTGATCACCAACCTCTTCAGTTTATACAGAAACAAGGGAAGTTTTTGAACAACCACCATCGAGAATGGTCCATATACTAGCGACAATTTCATCTAAACATTAAGTGCAAGAAGGGATACACCAATAATGTTGCATATTGCTTCAGTCAACCACTAGTTGTGGCACTGACTAATATTCTCGACTCTTGTGGTACGATACTTCTAGATGGACGCCACTTTACAAAAATGATCCAGAATTCACCATCACATACTAGATGTTGATGGATGGTAAGAAAGTTTCAGATTTCCACCTCTAGGATGCACTATTATGCCACTTGAGACACTTTTGTGTTCCTTCAAGCGAGCTAGCAAATATGATTTGGGAGACACACTACAGTTGGGTTACATGACACTTTGGTGTAGAGAAGAAAATGTAAGTATTGCATACATATTTTTATTGGCCAAATATCTGACAATATGTTGGAAAATATATCAACTTTTGCATTGTTTGTGCATGATTGCCAAGCCAACCATTAAGAAGAAAGGCCTTTATACTCTTCTTCCTACTCCTAGTCAGCCCTAGGAATTCATATCCATGGACTATGTGTTTGGCCTTCCTTCTACTAAGCATGGTAACCACTATGTAATTATAGTCATTGATAGGATTTCTAAGATGGCTATATTGATTGCTTGTAAGAAGAACATCAAAGTGGAAGACACTGTCAAAATATTCTTCAAACAAGTGTGGGTGCATTTTTGGATCCCACATATTATTATCTCAAATTGGAATAACATGTCCTTGATCACATTCTGGTCGAGCCTCTACTCATTGTTGGACACTACGCTCACAAAGTCCACTACATTCCATTCTCAGATTGATTGCCAGACAAAAGTTGTCAACGGGATGATAGTGCACATACCGCATATGTACAACTCCAAGCATCCACGAACATGAGATGAGAGTCTTCCTTATGTGCAACAAAACTATAATTGAGCTCTCCATAGTTTGATTGACCACAATGCCTTTCAAGTGGGCATGGGATTTCAACCATTGTGTCCCATTGATGTTGCAATGCCTCTTGTGACTACACAGACAAAATCTGCACATGTTCGGTCCAAAGTTGATAAAGCCACCAGGTTTATTGAACGCATCCATCACATCCGCAAGAAGGTCCATGGCATCATGGATAAATCCACTGCCAAATAAAAACAACGTCATGATCAATATCAGGTGCCACATAAGTTTCAAGTGGGTGACAAAATTTGGTTACATTTGTAGAAGGAACGCCTTACCATAGCCCATCAAAAGCTTCGATCACTCTAATATGGTCCTTACACCATTACCAAGGCTGTCAGTGATAATGATTTTGAGCTCAGCATTCCCCCATTTCTTAACCTACACCTAATATTCAATGTGGACCGTCTTCGACCATACTTTCCACAATCACTAGACACATCAGACATTGCTGAGGAGTTGATACCAATAGAGCTCAACCCTGATTGCATTAAACATGCCACAAATGATAAGATCATGGAAACACAGAGTAAGAACACGTACCAACAGAAGATCCAACATATATTGGGTTGTCAAAATTGGTTAGCTCCTGCACCAAGGAAAATGGCTCACCAGGGACCAAGTTCAACAGAAGTTTCCTCATCTCAGGGAGACGCTCAATTCAATGGGGACCATTACTTCTTAAGGGGGGATGACTGATCTAGGTGGATATTGGTGGCCACTTGTTTATTCCACTTGGACCTCTAACACTATTTCCTTTTAGTTTCTTAATTTAGCACAATTTACTATTTTTGGTAGTTTTACGTGCCCTAAAATTCTGAAATTGTTTTGAGGGCCTAAATGACGTTTTTTTTTGGAAAATGGACAAACCAATAGTTTGTGGTAGAGGTTTACATTTGAAATTTATTTTCCTCAAATAGATATTTCTAACAAGGTATCGTATGCATCAAATGAAGATTGTATGCAAAAGTTACTACTTCAGGGAGTTGATGTACCAACCCCGATGAGGGCACAAAATTTTGGCGCTTCATCTCCTAGGGTTCGGTTTTTGGGTGTTTATGGTTTTCCATTGTTCCTCAATAATAAAAAAGCCTCTGAGTCTTATTGTAACATATTGCAAAAGACATGTAACTATCACATTTCTTCTCAGAGATAAACTACCATTGCGAGAGCTAGTTTGTTGCTCTTATGTATGTAAACAATTTTCAGTCGCTGGTATTTTATTAATTGAAATTTCATTTTGTTGTATCTATGTGTTTTGGTTTGAATCTATATTTCATTTCATCCTTGCATAAATCTAGATCACATACTAGTTAATATAAATTTAATTCTTAACAGGAATTGTGTAATGATAAAAATAAAAAGGGTGAAATCATGGAGCTAGGTTGCACTTTTTGGCGAAAGAGGGTGTATTTTGGGTGAAAATTAGCGACTTCATCGAGAAATTTTAAGCGCTCGATCGAGCAATCTCGGAGCCCTCAATCCAATTGTTTGAAGGCTTAAACAATGTAACTCAAGGTTTACTAGGAGCTCGATTGAGCCATGTTTTTGAAATTTCGCATCAATACAACCTAGGCATGGAATTGAAAAAAGTGGCTCGATTGAGCTACAGGCTAGATTGAGTCTTCTTTAATCACATAAATGGCTCAATCGAGGGTTTTTAAACTCTCGATCGACCTATTTGAATTTGAAATTTAAACAACTTGATCGAGCTCTTTAAGTGCTCGATCGAACCTCTAAAGTCCTAAAGTCCACAATTTCAGCACCCTTTTTGCAAAATTTTTCGCAACACCATTTTGTACTCTAGTGGACTTAAGGAAAAAATTGTCCTTAGGTGGTGGCGCTGATCATGTTGGATTCATGAAGGAATCATCTATCTAATGGTATATGAATTTGACATTTTAGAATTCATATGATATTTTTCATCTAATTTCTTTTAAACATAATGTTTGATTTTTTTTTTTTTTAATTGTTCTAAAGAGGTTGAATAGAAAATCTATAACATAAAATATACAAAATGATTTTTTTTTTTCCTCGAAAAATACTACTGTTTTCGTTTACGGTCCTCTTCAAAATGTTACTTTTGGTTTTTCAATTCATTTAAATAGTTGAACAAAAACCTTACATGAACATGTGTTGCAAAATGCAATTGAAATATTATTTCACAAACTTTCAAAAATAATAAAAATTTATGCAAAAAATATTTCTTTTAATATGAAAACTTAGCTCTATGTGTGTAGATCACGCACACACACACATATATTTTAATTGCACATTGTGGACTAAGTTATGCTTGGTGAACACACACACAAACCTTTTAATATGTGCGAAAATTTGCAAGGACAAACGTTTCATTTAATGGAAAATTGACATATTATACGACACAAATATTTTTGAAAAAAATACATTAAGACAACAACATAATTCTCCATAATTTGTCTTCTATTATATTGAAGCCCTCCCTTGAAATTCGTATAAGCACTTTGAATTTTGATTTAAAAAAATCATAATTACTATTCTAAAATATCAAATGTTACATTTAATATAGTAAATTAGAAAAATAATTTAAGATAGTGAATTAGAAAAATATAATAAATACGATTTTACCCTAAAAAATGGTAGTTGGTAATTGTAAAGAATAAATTGTGATAAATATAGAAGTTCTTAATTATCATATATTTAGGTTAACCTTAGATTTTTGAGATTACAAGCATTTCTTTCAAGTTTTACATTTAAAAAATGTTTGCATGAGTCACCTCTGACACATAAATGAAGGTATATATTTATTATATATATATATTATATATATATATATTTTATATATATATAATTTTTTTTTACACTCAACTTGTTTATTTTAAACCAAATTGAATTTTCTTTGTTATTGTTGAGCTTCTAATGGAAGATATCGCTTGTAATGTTACATTTTAAAAAAATAACATAATACTTACAAAACAAATTAAAAATTAGTAATAACAATAAAAAATCAATGTTGGCTATAAGTAAAATACTTTAATTTCCATCCTAATTTTATATTAACTTTATTTAAAGAGAAAAAATATTTGAAAGTATAAAAAAATAAAAATGGTAATAGATTTTACTTTTTACTGAGAGAGATGTATAGTTCCTTCATTACTTAATATGTAACTGACATGCGGAATATTTCAATTTTCCTATTAAGTAACATAAATTTCCATCAACTTTATATAGATATAAAGTAATTGAAATTAAAAAAATAAATGAATTATATTTTCATTTTTCATTGTAAGGGAAATGTGTATTTATTAAATTCTTAATTTTATATGGAGTTGATATGTGGGTTCAACTTTTGTTCCATATATATATAATATATATATATATATATAGAAGAGAGAGAGAGAGAGAGAGAGAGAGAGAGAGAGAGAGAGAGAAGTGTTCTTATTGCATTGATATATGCTTTATAAATTTAAGGTACTAAGAGATCTACCATTTTTTTTTTCCATATATATTATATATATAATATAGAGAGAGAGAGAGAGAGAGAGAGTTCTATATTGCATTGATATATGCTTTATAAATTTAAGGTACTGAGAGATCTACCATTTTTTTTTCATTATATATAATATATATATATATATAAGAGAGAGGAGAGAGAGAGAAGAGAGAGAGAGAGAGAAGAGAGAAGTTCTTATGCATTGATATATGCTTATAATTTAGGCATTGAGAGATCTACCATTTTTTTTTCCATATATATATATATATATATAGAGAGAGAGAGGAGAGAGAAATATAATAGTTTTTTTTTTTTAAGAGGAAAAATTCAAGCTTTTTATTAAGACAATAAAAATTTACATATGTAGATGCAATTAAGCATTTTGTAAACTATGAATTCACAAGCAAAAAAAACCACAACAGAATTGGGCATAGCTACAAACTACTCAGGTCCCTACACAAAAATATTTTAGGCCTCCCCATTATTGGAGAAAATGACCCTTACAAGAACATGTTTTTACAAAAAAAACATTTGTGTTGAGTAAAAACCATGTATGAATAAAAGTCTATGGTACAATAAAATGTCCCAAAAGTAGTTAAATTGATAAATAGTAAAAAAGTAACTGTTAGACAAAATATATCAATTGTTGTATAACTGTTGAACTGGCACACACATCCTTCCATCCTTGATTTTTTTTATATGCTAGTTTCCCAAAACCTATTACAAACCTTCCTTAGAAAGGAGGTCTGCCTCTTAGACCTCCTTTGAGTTCCACTCCCTCTTGCTAGTTGCCCAAAACCTATTACAAACCTTACTTAGAAAGGAGGTCTACCTCTGAGACCTCCTTTGAGTTCCACTCCCTCTAGATGTGGCACATAGATATAAGATTGAAACCCATTTTTGAGTGAAAATTTTCTTCTAAGAGTGGAATCAAAATATGCTTTTGACATCTCTACACTTCGTTAAACCAATTTATAACATTTAACGAGTCACCAAAAATTTGGACGGCTCCAATCCCCAAATGATTAAGCCATCAAAATAAGTATTTCAAGGATTGTAATTCTGCATAATTGTTTATTCCCGAGCCGAGGTCAACTGAAGATTTGAAAATTATGTGTTCATTGATGTGAATAACCAGTGCCGACCCACATCTTTTCTATGCGTCAAAGGTGCCATCAAATTATGTCCATGGTATGTCAGACCTAATATGTTCCTCTGTAATTATTTGGTTTGGAGAAGACAAGGGAATTAAAGAAAAAATAGAAGCACATTCTGTTGCAATCATAGAGGGTGGTGTTGAGAGGTCCTAAAAATTGCCTTTGTTCCTTTCCATCCATATACTCCAAGAGATGATCAAAGGGATGTTTCTTAGGTTTTCATCTGATACTGAGTTCCACCAGTTTTTCCACGCTTCCAAAATACTTGCCCCATTCCATGTTAATCTTATCCCCAGTAATCTCAAAGTGGTTTCCCAAATTTTGATGATGAAAGGACAACTTAAGAATAAATGGCTAATTGATTCTTATGGGTTTTTACATAAAATACACGAACCAGGTCCATGTTTGTTTCGCTTCTGTAGGTTATCCCAAGTGGGGACTTTGTTCTCATTAGGAGAATTTTGAGGTCTAAAATGGACCTTCTAAGAGAAATGTACAACCAAAATAAACTTGATAAGAACCAATAGGATTCAAGATGATGATGTCAACCATAGGGGATGATTCACTAATTTTGGAGTAAAAAAGAAAACATATTAAAAAATAATAAAATAATAAAACTACTTTTTCAAGTTATCTCCCTAATGTTTTACTCAAATTTCAAGTGGGAGTAATCGTTGGATACAAAATTTAATTCCTCATCCAAAGAGTACCCATGTTGCATACTTTCGATGGACCCTGCTGCACGAAAAAAGAGAAATACATGGCAAAATGTGATTGCAATCATGTTTTTCATGTATTTTTCACTTTTCGTGTAGCAGGGTCCATCACAAGTATGCAACATGGGTACTTCTTGGATGAGGAATCAAATTTTGCATCCAACGAGTGTTCCTACTCAAAATATGAGTAAATCCATAGGGAGATAAGTTGAAAATACGAGTTGAAAAAATGTTTTTTTTTGTTTTTTGTTTTTTCCCCTCTAAAATTTGATGATGTAATCTAATGTTATTTTATTATTTCCACTATTGTTCTATAATTTCCTTAGGAGGCCCATTTTAGACCTCAAAATTCCTCTAATGTAAGGATGCACCAGAAAAATAGTCTTGATTTCACTAGACTTTTCAATTTCCACAATGGTTTGCACCACCAATCCTGCACCCCCCATGCTCTTCTAACCATTAGATAACTATATTCATACGTTGGGGAGTATTGACTTGTAGGAGTGTGTACCAATCGAAGCACATTTGGACGATTACTTACCTCGAAATTTGTGCACTACAATTCTCTTATATAGTTCTGCCACTCATCTCCCATTGGGGCTCTAAGTGGATATCCTTAGTGGTTTTCCATCCCTGATGCGAATTCGTTGATAGTTCGACTTTCACAATTTGATTTAGGAACAAAAGACCTTGGGCGTTGAGAAAATCCATTATATCCCTAGAAAGAACAAAACCCTAACTACATCCCACTCACGAGTCAATTCCTATTCTGAGATTTTCTCCATTTCCAACGTGCCAAGCAAGTCCATCTTCCACAATACTGAAGGAGTCTATAGTCGCCTTCCAAATTGTTGATGTGTTTAAGGGTTTTTTTATCTATCCTCTGCATCCATTCATCAATAGGGACTGGATTAATATACTTCCTTTTCACCACAGTCGTCCATAAATTATCCATTGATAACAATCACCACCCCGATTTTGCTATTAGAGATGTTGCAAAATATGGGATATACTTTATACTCTAACCTCCCCAAGCCTTTGGGCAAGCACTTTTGTCCTATGCCACCTAAGGAAGTACTACATCCTCCTTTGAACCAACCAATAGAAAGCGGCCACACAATTTCCTTAATTAGGAAAGAATGCCTTTTGGAACCCAGGTGAGGGCGATCTAATAGAATGGAATAATAATAAGGACCTATTTGATTAATACTAGTCTAACAGCTCTCAAAATCCACTTAAAGCTCCAATTTTTTCCAACAATCAATTTCAGTCACGTTTCCTGTAGATATATGGCTTGAGATGGAACCCCATATATTTAAAGCTACCCGTCATGGGATTTGCTTGATAGGGGAGAATCGAGAGAATCATGTTTACATCATTCCCTGAAAAGCCTTCGTGAACTATTGAGGATTTCATAGCATTATACACATCCTAGTAGCTTTGAGAAACAAATCAAGAGAGAGTTTCAATTGTTGAATACCACCCCTAGTTACATCACTGAACAAAATGGTTCCATCCACAAACAACAGGTGTGTGATAAACATATTGTTTGCTACTTCGATTCCTTTTAACTTACCTCTTCGCTTAGCGACAATAATCATTTGAATTAGACCTTTTGTCGCTAGTAAAAAGAGTAGTGGAGAAAGAGGGTAGGTTTGTCTAAGCCCTCTCTAATTGTGGAAAAAATGGGATGCTACACCATTGATAATAAAAACAAATCCCACATTTGAAATGCATCCCATGACCCAATTGCTGAAACTGATACCAAAACCTAGGTGTGTGAGCAAAATACGTAAGTATAAACAACTAACTCTATCATACGCCTTTGAGAGATCAATTTTAACTATCATACATTTTCTTTTGCTCCTCTCTATACTATGCATCGATTCATGAGCTACCCCAATGGCTTCATGGATTTGTCTTCCATCAAGAAACCCAAATTATTCCTTAGAAATATGAGTAGAAAGGATTGGTTTCAGGGGAATATCAATAATTTTGGCAATGATTTTATAGATATAGTTACAAATAGAGATAGGCCCGAAGTCTTCAAAGGATGAAGGGTCATCAGTTTTAAGGATTAAAACTATAAAATTAGTGTTGAAAGGTTCATAAACATAACCTCTGAGCCTAGATTCCTCCACCACCCCAGTAAGCTCTTCCCCAATCAAATCAAATAAATGTTGGAAAAATTCCATCATCCTTCCATCGTCCAACCATCTAGCCCTAGATTCTCGTCTTTCTGCATAGATTTTATTATCCCTTCAACTTTTCCTTTTGAATTAGGAACCATTAGCATCTCATTTTCTTCCTCCTCCCTATATCTAGGGAACAGTTGAGCCACCCGTATGACCTCTGCATTTGAAGTTTCTTCTGGGGCTTTGAAAAAGTTTCTGAAGTGACCTCTTCCTAGAGATGCCTGCTCATCAAAATATTTTTCTATTCCCCTATCTGCCCAGTTCATTTCCCAGATAGTATTTATATTTTTCCTTCCCTTTGCATAGTTTTGAAATTTTTGAGTTCTCATCCCCAGCTAAAAGCCATATTGCTCTGCTTTTGAGTCTCCATTGTTCTTCAATATCATTAAGAATCTTCCTTCTTCCAGATTCCAACTATTTGATCCTTTCCCTCTTCTCCTTAGTCTCATACCCATCCTCTTTCGGACTTCCAAGGATTCCAGTTCTTCACCAATATGTTTTAATTCAAATTCATTCCTTATTTTTTTTCTTTAGCTCAGTATATCGTTTCCTATTTCCTTCTTTTAAGGTTTTCCATGAAAGACTGAGCTAAAGTTGAATTCGGGTTTCGATCTAGAGGCCTCCAGGTGGGTTTTTGACTAATCTGTTGTAACTGGGCTCTTTGAGCCAAGCTAGGTTGAATTTGAAGGGTGAACCAAGCTTCCTACTGGTCCCTTTCAACTCCAGGAGGATGGGAAAATGGTCTAATTCCCCTCCTGATCCAACCCACTGCCTAAAAAAGGGAATTTGATTAACCAAGTCCTCTTTCAATAGGAAATAATCCAATCTCTTCGCCACCTTGGCTTCCCCCACATGTCTGTTCGTCTAGGTAGGTCGAAATTTTATCAGGTTTCCATTAATAATATTTCCTATCTTGAGCTTATTCAAAAAGAAATATGCCATAGGATCAACTTGGGCCAAAGGACCCCAGGTCTCAGACATTCCCAACGAAAATTTGAAATCCCCCCCACCACTAGATTGGGTTTTTCCATAGAATATTTAGAAAGTAGGTTGTTCCAAAAAAGAACCATATCCTGACATGTCCCACTAATTTTGATGAGAGATAGTTCTGAGAAAAGCTTTGACGAGTAAACCTCAGCCCCCGAAAACTAGGGCCAATCCATGTGATTTAAAAGATTTATACTACTGTATTTGAATCCCAAATCCAAACCGCCAGACCTTCACTGTGCATCAATAGTCAGAAAGGACCAACCCAAGCCCATCATCATTTTACTAAGGGAATTCATCATGATCTCGCTAGCTCTAAGAGTTTCTTGAAGCATAATAACATCAGGACAATAATTTTGAAAAATAAATTTTAAAGCTAACTTCTTTCGAGTGCTAGCAAAACCATGACAATTGGAAGGAAAAATGATCATTTGGTAACCATGACAAAGGGCCGCGCTGCTCTAAGTGCCCCTTTGAGGGATAATTGTTTTCCATCAGCAATATCCAATTTTTCTTTTAACTGAGCCTTATATAAGTTTGGATTCCTGCCTCAATTCTTCCGAGGTAATGAGAATTCCCGGATGCCCCCCAACCCTCCTACAGATTCTAAAGGAAGGTCCCTCTTTTCGTGAGGACATGGGTTATAGTGAGGTTTCTCAGAGCAGTCTAAAGGGAGTGAAGAAAGCTCAGGGCTGGTCAAAGAGGTCTTAGATAAGGTAAGTGTAGGGATAGAAGTTATTATATTGTCGAGGGCGAAAGACACACTGCCAATAAATGAAGCTTCTGACATAAAAGGCTTGATGGGACAAGACCTAGGGAGAACATTTAACAAAGATTGAAGATAATCATTTAAAGAAGAGAGGGGATGAGAACAAGTACTTGCTGATTGGGGCGCTGGATCGATGGATACCACCTCATCCTGAGCCTCCTGATGATGTTCCTAATTCGACAAAATTTGTATCCCCGACCTCACATTATGTTCCCCTTGTACCTCCATTGACACCTGAAAACCATCTTGCAGATTCCGTATCTCCTCTGTTTGTGCATTGTCCTCCTCTTTAGCCTGTGGCCGAACATCAATCCCTGGGTCGCCCATTTGCCTTTTTCTCCTTTTGTATCCTAGTGGGAAATCACGTGCTAGATTTCCATGTTTATGGCATCTATGGCATCTAAAGGGAAACTGCTCATAGTCAATAAAACAAGAGTAAGAATAATCTTGAAGCTGAAGCTAGATTTGATTTTCCAGACCCTCCCTTGGGTTCAATCTTACAAAAATGCAGGCCACATTCCTATTAATTGTCTCCACAAAAGACATGTCTGCCTCTAAGAAGATGCCCAATTTTTTACCTATGGGTGTGAAAATGTACTCTATTCATAGTTGTAGGGGAAGCGCTGGAAGTCGAACCTGTACAGGTATCTCTTCTAGTTTTTCTCTCTAAGCATCAAATAGGAGTGTCCATTTCTTGAAAAATATTGGCACTATCCCAAAGCACCAATTGCATTCTAGTACACACTCCAAAGTCTCACCCTTATTGAATCTGACCATGAAGCATCCCCTATCCAATGTGATCACTTCTACTTGATTACCTGAAGCCCCACACCATGCCTTGACGGTCCATTATGATATGTACTTTGCGAAGTAGTGTTTCCGTTTTGATATTTAAACCAGTGTTATTTTCGAGGCTTCCATACCCTTATTTATTTAGATATCGACCTTGAGAACCAGATTTGGGAATTCCGCTTTTCTCCTTATAACTTTCCTCCTCTTTCTCTTCAATCCTGTCTTCTATCCATTCTTGGTTGATCCTAAAATTGACTGCCCCTGCTGCACATGGTTCTCTTCCTTAGGGAGTGGCCCTAACCACTCCTCCATCGACACATTTTGAGTGAGAAAAACCCCAAGTTCTATATTCTTCCTCTCCACTTCTGGGACAATATTATGAATCTGCTCCCCTACAGCCTGAGAGCCAAACCCCAGAAACCATTCATTTTAGAAAAACTAGAAAATATGAAAAGGGGCCACAAGCCTGTTCCTTCACACTATTTATGGATATTTTTTTATAATTCCATCCTTCAGAGCCCAAATCTCTTGAAGAAACCCCTCTCTTCTTGCTGCTTCTAACTTGAGAATCGGAAATGGATTAAGAGTCTCGATTGCCTTCTGGCTCACTGGTAATTTACATGCATGGGATTTGTTCAATCTTTGACTCGTACCCAATGCATTTGGAAACAAATCATTAACCAAACAGGAATTTAGCCCCTCGTTCCCCCTTAGCCCACTGCTTGTGACTATATCTTCCAACCCTCCCTAGAAAAAACCCGAAACTGGAAACAATGAGGGGTTTTTTGAGCTTACCAATATCTCCACCAACCCACCTACATCCTGATTTGCCAAGTTCGCTGATGTCACATGAGCTTCTAATAGACTGATGTTAGAACCGCAACTAACCGCCTTTGAAACACAAGGTTTTCCTTCATCTAGAAACCCTAAACCACCCTCCGAGTTCCAATCTAGCATCGTGACTCCCATTTTTCTAGTTTGGGATCTAGCTGGAAGAATCACCTTGGATTGATTTTGCTGAGTGGGCTCCAAGCCCCAAACCAATAGGATGTCTTTCGACTTGAGCTCCAGGTCGACACAATCCCTTGGGTTGACCAAGTCTATTATTTGTAGGAGAAAGCGACAACTGTAACCACCCCTACCGTTGAGATCCCAGTAAGGTTGTGTGTAGCTGAGGGTAAACACAATGAGAAAAATGTAGCCATGGTAAAAAATTTCACTTGAAACTGTGTGGTTATCCTTCCCCATTTCCAAATGATGTCGTTCCCCATGTGAAATGCATTTCTACCATGTAGGTTCCATGTGTTGGCGGATCCCTGCCAATGATCACCATTCGTATGACGCTATCTGGTACTGTCCATCGCTCTTGATGCAGCTCTCCACCAAAACCCTAAGCTCTATTATTTAGAGCTCTTTTTGGTGTATCCGCAGCACTCACAATATGTAAAAGCATAGACCCTGATTGATTAACTTTCTAGAAATATATTAATTAATATTGATATTAAAACAATTTATTAAGTTTTATATTGAAATATTTATAAAAGAAATAGAAGATTTTTTATTTTTATTTTTTTTTATGTATATACAATTATATAAATTATATTTTTTAACATAGATAACCAAATTTATTATAACTGAAAAAGTGAAATATTTTTACCACATCTCTTTCATACTGGATTATAATATTACAACGAACTAAGTTAACATGATGAGAATGAGATTATTGATGTTTTGTAATGCTTTTAATTAAAACTAAAGAAAATATGTATAATCATCTATGTTTTTATTATAATAAACATATTTTTTTAAGATACACTTGTCAAGTTTATGTTGAGTATGGATGGAATCATACATTGCCCTTATACTGGACTGTAGAATGTGTCTTTTGGATATATTTTAATTACTTAAATGCTTAATATGGAGTAGACATCTTACTTATATATATATATATGTATATGTATATGTATATGTATATGTACTATGTATTGTAATCTATTATTATTATATTATTATATATATACTATATATATATATATATATCATATATTATATTATAATTATATTATATTATTAGTGTGGTGTTCAAGAGGAAGGAGATGCATACTTCTTTCCATGCTTAGCATGAAGTTCATGTGTGCACACACACACATAAAACATGAAGATACATTCATGTTAATCTCAAATTTACCAAACATGTAGAGGGATCAAATCTCTATAGGTGCAAACTTATTTTCAATTTTTTCACTCTAAAAGAGGTTTGCGCCTTAGGAGGTTTGATCACTTTAGCCATTAGATAGATCCTGGTTAACATGCATTTATATTTGTTAATATTCTTTGAATACAACATATCATTGAATTGAATAAATTACAACTCCCTCTTATTGAAAATGAAAATATAAGATTTTGTTTTACAATCTCAATTATTTTATTTTTCTCTATATAAAATCAACATAAAATCATGTCAATTGATATGGAAATTGGAATATTTTTATTTATTTCCTACACTAAAACATTTTTTGTTATATATATATATATACATACATATTATAAAATAGCACATGTCAATTGAACACAAAATGAATCACACATTTTCTTAATATTGAATTGTAATCTCAATGTTATTTTCACATGCGGCTTGACTATATTGAGTAGTGAAAGAATTACACTCTATATTGAGTAGCTAAAGAATTACACATCCCCTCATACTAAAAAATAAAAATCAATTATAATTAAATTAGAAACTTTTTACTCTCAATTACTTTATTTCTATATAAAATTGTTATAAAATTAATGTGGATATTAAAGTATTTTATTTATGCAATAACACTTTTTTAGTTATTATCTAATTTTTAATTTGTTAATAAGTAAAATTTATTATTTTAAATTATAATTTAAATCTGCAAAACAATAAAAATATAATATGTTTTAAAAAAACTATGTTTCACTTCAATGTTTAAAATTTAAATGCTTTAAATCATACAACATCTAAATTTTTTTTTTTAAATTTAAACATACATCTTTTAAATTATCGATAACTACTTATATATTATATATATTTTTTTTTTTATTTTGAATATTGATTTTATAAAATCTTGATTTATTTTCTATCCTTTATAAGAGAGGATATTCATATACAAAGAAAACAAAATATTATGGAATTCTTTCCTCTTTCTCAAAATTTCTAGATAAAAATAGAGGTGGTGCAACCACCACTCATTAGGATCTCTTTGTAAACTATGATATGATCCCCACCTTATTCTGGGAATATTTAGATAGAGAATAACAAAAACACAATAATTGTCATTAATAACTTGAGTAACGCCATGAAAATTAGTTTATACTCTGGTCAACAATATACCTTAGGAAAATGATTCAATCAATTAAAATAACCCTTTAACACTACATATCTTATTTATCTATTTATAAAAACATGCAATTAAAATGATATTAAAATCACATCTACACAATTGGGTCAATTCAATTTCTTTTAATAAAAACTTATATGGAAAGTTTTATGAAATACAATAAAATT
>APFE030101056.1:38711-108654 GCA_000404065.3 Pinus taeda
TATATTATCAGAGGAAACTTGAGTACAAAATTCTTCTCCCATGGCCTTGTCCTAATATTGCTACCCAGGCTTTGGCACTTGAGAGCCAAGGAGAAGCTGATTACAATCACCATTTATATTTATTTTTGTTAGGCCTGAAGGCCATAACATACTAACATCAAAAATAAAATACATAACCAAGAAAAGACACCTCTGAGGATGCTAGTTTGGTAGAAAATCAGGGGGTGGAACAAAGATGGTAGCCCATTCATGCATATGGAAGTTAATATGCTCGACTCACGCCTCCAGGGAGTGAAGATACTTGTTGGTGTGACGATGGTGGTGTCACATAATTTCCATAATGTCCAAGGTTTCAGTTTGAACATGATGCACATCATTGATGTAGGCCACTAGCTCATTCCAGTCCTCGTAGCGTTGGTCCCTCATCATGTCGATATTCAGTTGTATATGGTGCAGTTGATCAACAATTAAGTCCAGGGTGGCTGAAGAAACAATTTGTCCTGGGGATTGGGCCGGAGAATTGTCCACTGCTACTATAGAGACCTGACTTATATCTGAAGAGGATTGGTTGTCAGAATTATTGGCTTGATGGCCTTCAGGGATGACCTCCCTGATGGGGCATACTATCGAATTGAAAATGGCTAACCTGAACCGTGTGCACAGGCCCGAGCTCCCAAGGCTGCTCGCTGAACTTGGAGAGGGCGTTCAAAGGAAAGAAAAACCAAATAGGAATAGGTAGGGGAGAGGGAAAATCGATACCCAACGACGCATGCTATCAAGCGCCTGTTGCCTTTTACGCTGCCTCCCAACCTCTCCACATAGACCTTGCTCCAGAGGAGAGCAGTAAGAGCTACTCAAAACTTCGACCTTGGGGAGAAGCTAGAGACCAAGAGACCAAGCACCAGAATGTCAACACCCCGGAGTTATTTTGAGGTTTTTCCTCTCCCAATTCCTAGTAGAAAGAGAGCCACAACTGAGCCAATTCCTCCCCCCAAGACAAGAAACCGGAGAAGAGGAGGCAAGCACTTTGGTCGCAGAGCTTATCCTTGGCTGTCAGCGATGTACCAGGATCCCACAGGCCAATCCAGAGATGAGGCCGCTGCAGGCCAATTCAAACCATTCCTCCTCCCCCTTGCCAGCCCAGAGCCATGCATTCTACTAGGCGTTCCTGATCTCAACCCTCCAATACACAATACGCCAAACCTTCATCACCCATTGAACCTCACTATGCATAACCTCAAGGGATATTGGGTTTATAATATCGAAGCACACAAGCAGAGAGCCCGCATGCCACGCATTAACACATGTGCCTACCACCATAATGAAACTTAAACATTTGGCCTTGAGTGCGTGGATGCTAGGTGTGCATCATATGCCGACCTATTCGCCCACCTATCCATTGATTTATCACCCCCATCGGGGATATATATTTTAAAAAACTAAAAAATCTTATTAAAAAAATGAAATTTAAGATAAATAAATAAAACAATATACATTATATGAATTATTTGCTTAAATATTATTATATTTTATAACATGTTTTTACTGTTTGAGAAAATAAAATAAATAAGATAAATAAAACTGTTTTTTTTTTTTTTTTATGGAAATGGTTTTTATTTATTTATTTATTTTATTTTATTATTATATTTTATTTATATAATATATATATATATATATAATTTATTTTATTTATAAATTAATTTTAATTTTAATTTTTAATTTATTATTATTTTTTCTTCGCGCAGGAATCCAACAATGCTAAAAAAACAAAATCTTATTTTTTCTCATAAAAAACCTACAAATTTGAGCTTTTCTTCATCTTCTTCTCTATAAAACTGTAAAAAAATAGGTTTTTTATGTGGTTTTTCCCGTAAAATAAGATATTGAAAAAAAAAGAATAGTAAAAATATTAGGTTTGGAGCATGAAAACCATACAAGAATGGATTTCCACAAACTCGTTTTGAAATGATCAAAATAGAAGGAAAACTAACTTTTCAAATGTGAAAAACTCTCATTGAATGTGTTATCAATGCCAATGGAGTACCTCCGCAAAATTGCTCTAAACATTTTAACAAAACCCAGAAGACTTGATGTGATGTGATGAATAAAAATAATGATTGTTTTTAAGTATGGGGGTTTACGCAGTGCATTATATTAGATATCATTTTGGGATTCAACTGCTAACCAGTTGAATCCCAAAATGAATCTAAATAATGATTGTTATTATATTAAGCGAAGATTGTGGGATTTGCTTAACATTTCTCGATTGTGGGGATTAAAATTAAAATTAAGAAAATAATATGCATTAATATATAGGTTTAGATTAACATTCTATTCAATGTTGAATAAAAAAATAAAATATAAATTATAAAAATTAATTTAGTTATGCAGTCAATGTTAAACAATTGAAATAAGAAAATTATTTTAGTTTCGAAGGAATGCATTAATGGAATATTTTTGTGGATATTTTGAATAGAAAGTGTGGTGGAATTTTTTGATCCCAAAAGTTCAGTAAAATGTTTTCAAATACATTTTATATGAAATTTTTGGGGGGAAATATTTCAAAAAAAAAATAGTGAAAATTTTGGGGGGAAACTTTGGAGGGAAATTTTTTAGCAATTTTTTTTTGGGGGGGGGAGGGAGGAGTGGGGGAAAGATTTTAGAGGGAAATTTTGAATATTTAAGCTATATATTGTCATTGGGAGAGAGTGCATTTGTATCATTCAATATCTTATGTTTGAAAGTCATGGATTCTTTCGATAGTGACGTTTTTCTTTCTGTAGCATCAACATCTTTGTCACGCAACAACTCTATTCATCTTGATGAACATAAAAGAAATTAGTTCACTATGAATAGAGATTCAAATTTTCCACTTGGTCCTAATCCCGAGGATGATGAGAGTAGCGTTGATGAAGGGAAACAAAAAGAAATTTCTGTAAATCGAGAGTCAATTATTCCACTTAGTTCTAATCCTACGGATTATTAGAGCACTAATGGTGAAGGGCATAATGAAGAGTTTCCAGAGTCAAAATTTCCACTTAGTCCTAATCCTAAGGATTGTGAGAGCATCACTTATGAAGGGGGGGGATGAAGAATCTCTAGAGATAAATTTTCCACTTCATCTTAATCCTAAGGATAATGAGAGCACCACTGATGAAGGGGGGAATGAAGAATTTCCAAAGTCAAATTTTCCACTTCGTCTTAATCCTAAGGATTATAAGAGAACCACTGATGAAGTGGGGGGGGGGGGGGGGGGGGGGGGGCGAGAGTATGAAGAATTTCAAATAAATAGAGATTCAAAGCTTCCACTTAGCCCTAATCTTAAGGATTATGAGAGCACTAGTGAGGAGGGGGAGGGGGAGGATGAAGAATTTCTAGTGAATAGAAATTCAAAGCTTCCACTTAGTCCTAATCCTAAGTATTATGAGCGCGACATTAACGAAGGGGAGGATGAATAATTTACATTAAACAAAGATTCAATGTTTCCACTTAGTCCTAATCCTAAGGATTATGAGAGCACCAGTTATGAAGGGGAGGATGAAGAGTTTCTTGCAAATGATAATTTTAGAGGCACATATGTGAATAATGCATTTTCTCTAAGTGAGTGTTTCAAAGGCACTCATGGTGATGAAGAATTGAATCCTCCAAGGGAAAATTTCAAAAGCATGGATGAAGATGGTGAATAATTTTGTCTGAGTCAGGATTTGAAAAGCACAGATGATGGTAGTGAATAATTTCTTCAAGTGAGGATGGTAATGAATATTTTCCAAACAATATGATGATGGAATTCCTAACTATGTTCAGAATGATCATAGTGAGGATAATATTCCTCCTAATGGTGTTGAAAATGACTCTATAGAGGATAATGAAATGATGAATATGTTGCAAGCAATATTGTATATAGGAGTAGGAGTAGACCTTTTCATACCAATCCAAAATATTCCATTTATACAAGGCTTAGGATAGCATATCTCACAAGCATAAGTTCTATTGGTGATCTAATTTCAAGTGAATGTTGTCCAAAGGATTGCTTGAAACATATGGATTTCAAGTTTGCCATGGATAAAAGGCAAAGATATTTGTCAATGAATAAAAGCAGGAAAAATTCATGTTTAGTGGGTTGCATGCAATCTACACTAGCAAGTTATGATTATCATATTGGGAATTTATTGCTCTGTAGAATTGCTTTCAAAATGTTGCATTGAAGTGGTAATTTTCATTTGTCAATAATCCAAGAAAGATTGGAAAATGATCCCGCATATTATTCAAAAGTACGTTATAGCAAATACTGCAATGTCATCGCTGAAAGACTTATTTTCAAAGCATGAAGAGTGTATGCCAAATAAATACACAATTCATATTCCAGATAATTTCTTGAGATGAGAAATCTCTAGCTTATACAAAGAAAATGCAGTAGGTGTTGAAGGACTTGGTAATTTTATTACATATTCATATTTTACAAGGATATGGAAGAATGAATTCAACAATGTTTGTATTCATAAGAAGACAAGGATGGGGGTTTACAGTACGTGTGCTTCTCTTAAAGAAAAAAGGGATAAATGTCAATGGGCAGAAAGAGGTATGCATTCATAACATTATTTTTAAAAATTGGATAGTTATCAACTATGAAAATATATTTATTAATAGTTTTCTTTTATTTTATGTGAAGATTTTGTTGTCAAACCACTTCAAGAGCATCACAATCAAAAAACAAGTGAAAGGAAAAAAATGTATAAACATCGAAAGAAGTATTATGATAATACAAATAAATATTTGGGTTTGATAATTGATGGTATGGACCGAAAGAAAACACTTCTGCCACATTTTGTCTGCAAACCAAAAAATTTACGGGAGGAATGCTTTATTCAGTTTCACTTGGTTGGTTGTGTGCTCTTTGTAGATTTTCCTGTAGATTCAACAACTCATGTAGTTTCCTAAAACACAAGACAAGAATCTACTCTACGCTTTACAGTGGAAGCCCATAAAGATTGATGAAAATAATAATCTTCAAGAGGAAAAACATCAATGGCACATAACCCAATATTTATCTGAGGAAAGCAACTGCTCAAAACCCCGAATATCTATATTTCATTAATCAGAATTCTGAGTGAAAATACAAATCTTGTTCTCACTAGAAAAATTCCTGCATAAATATAATGAACTCTATGCTCACAAACTAGCTCAAGTCAAACCTTAGCATATTCCGTTGTTCTCCAAGCTCCTATTTCCTTGCACAATTACTGTGAGGATCAACCCATATTTAATTGGGAAATCCTTCCTCCATAACTACGCAAAATCCTGTTAGAAAATTATATATTACAGAGCAATGGAACACATAAAATATTGCAGAAATATAAACACAGAAAACACATAAAACAAGAGAGACACAGATATACGTGGTTCACCCAATTTGGGTTACGTCCACGGAGAAACAACCAGTCCTTCCTTTTATATTATCCAGCAAACTGAAGAGATACAACCTACAACAGATTCATTGTAATTCCCTCTTTGCTCTCAATCTCCTCACTCTTCCTCACTCAGAATACAAATATACATAGACACAACACAATTCCCTCATGTATATCAAGGGGTTTCCTTCTAGGACAAAAAACCCTAAATTAAACATAACTTCTACCATCAGATCTCCTCCTAATGAATTGCCCAGATTGACTATGAAATGAAAACATTTTACAAGGCCCCCCTTGGACCTCCCTACAACGAATATTTTACGGGCGGTGTTGCTGCCCCATTACGAAATGGGGTCCAATGCGGCAATACCTTTGAATACAAAAGATAATCAAGCTCCACACCCAACAAATCCTTCCTCCATAACTATGCAATCCAAAACTAAGTCCTTCTCTAATTACATGCATGACCTGTACAACTCGGATCATCATACAACTGATAGTACATTGTCCCTACACTCTAGTCTCAACTGGGTCTTTCTTTGAACTAGCATGCATGAGTTTCTCATGAGGGAATCTTCAGTTAGCTGGAGTAGCACTAAGGATGCACCAGTGCACCAACTCACTACTAGACCTCTACTACTTCTGCAAATAGTTAGAACTAGTTTAACTGTCTATAACTTAGTCAAACTAATTATCTAATTAAAACTCAATTAAAATCATCATGGAACCCTAAAATTTAGGGAGAAAATATACATGACTACAAAAAGACTTCCAACTCGAAATTCCTAAGCTAATTAAATTAATTAAACTTAATTAACTATTTACAAGTTGCTATGAGAATAGAATTCGATTTTAATTCACACTTTAATTCAAAGACAAATTAAATTCGAACTTCTAAATGTTTTTTTTAACATTTATTGTTGCTATTTTCAACACTCCCTCTCAACAAGAAAGGAGTTCAACTCTATCCTGATCCTAAACCTTTGGAATGTTCTGCATGCAACATTTCTCTCTAATGTTGTTGATACAACAACTCTTGAACTAAAAAAAATAAAAAATCCAACCTGAATCAGTATGATGCATCTATCATCAAAGTCTTTGACTGCTACTACCTTTGTCGACTGAAAACTCTACACTTCTATTGACTTTTCCTTTCTGCATTGTTGTCAACTCTTTTCTGCAATCCTCAGTATCTGACTGCTCTAATCTCTGTCACTCTGATCTCTGACTACATCAACTAGCATTGATTCCTCTTGCTACTATTTGTTTTGGGCTCTCGTAGCAAGGTACAATCTATGAGACAAAACCCCTCAATGGACCCTACCTAATTTTAGCCCGCTTGGGACTATCACTTCACATCGTCCCACCTCACACCTCGATGTATGGTTGCATGTGCTCCCTCAACCCACTTGGCTTGAAATTCCCCCCTACTAGAGGTCTCTACATGAGTGGATGCCTCCACTTAGTCTCCTCTTTGCTTCTCTAATTGTGGTTGCTCCACAATTTTCTGAGACTACTTTTGAGGCTTTCGCTGGGGTTGAACATTGAGAGGTAATTCACTCTCCCTCTCAACCACCAAGTCTCTAACCTTTTCCTTGCTCCTCAAGGATTTTCATGCATCTTGTACCTCAAGATCATACAGGTTCTTGACCTATGCACAGATATGTTTCACCTGTCCTATGGCGATGTGTCTAAGGAAAGCCTTTCCCTTACTAAGAATCACATCATAGACATGATTTTCCAATAGCGCGACTGAAACAAGATTCTTCTTTAGTCCTGGAACATGCATCACATATGTGATTTTGAGAGGGGAGCCAGATTCCCTCTGAAAGGTAAATGTACCAATCCTAGTAGCTCTATACCTCAAGTCATCTCCAAACTCTATGTTTTTCTTGAGATTTTTCTCCTCAAAATCACTAAAGAGATCTTTGTTCCTCGTCATATGGAACGAGGCACCGTTGTCAAGATACCACATGCCTCCCATGACAATGTTGACCATGCATGCAATGAGAGTGAAATCAAGTTCGAATTGTGAAGCTAGAGCTTCACCTGTTGCAACTATTTCATGCTCCTTCTTACTTGATTTCTTCTGTGGGAAATTTGTGGCATAGTGCACGTGCTCGTGACAGTGAAAACACTTGACTTTTGACAAGTCCATCTTCTTGCCACCCGCCTCACCTTGGGACTTCTTTCCCTTGGCTTTCTTTGCCTTACTCACTAAGAAAAAATCCTCTTCCACTTCTTTGGAAGAGGTCCCATTTCTGGAGTTCAGTAGAAATTCCACTTGTACCAAATATGACCACAGTTGTTCCCAATTTGGAAACTTCTCCTTCCCATTAACAGAGTCCTAATAATTGTGCCAACTCTTGGGAATTCCTAGAAGAGATAGACTCACCATATCATCCTTAGAAACAATGATTCCAACACTTCCAAGCTCATCCTGAAAATGGGTGAACTTGGTCAAGTAATTTGGAATTGAGTCACTTGCCTCCATCTTGATTTTTCGAAGTTTGTCCATGAGCGCCAACTTCCTATGGTCATTTTTGTTCTGAAACAGGTCCATCAATGCTTTCCACATAGCATACAAAGTTTCCTTTCCATGGAGACTCAAGACAATGTGGTCTCAAACTCCCTCAAGGATAATTCGCCTTTCCCTTTCCACACCCTTCTTCAATTCAACTAGATATTTGTCATCTGATGCTGGAGGCTTAGGAATGTCTTGATCAATGAATTCCTTGAGGCCATTATCTTGCAACACTGCCTCCATCCTGCCCTTCCAAGCTATGTAATTCGAGCTTCCATCTGTGGCATACTTGACTCTCAAACTATAGAAATCCATTTTTCGACCTTGAAGTGTGAACTGTAAATTCGAATTTCACCTATAACCCCAAAATCAAAATCTCATCTATTATATTGTCTTCATCTCTAATACCATGCAGAATTTCATGTAGATTCAACAACTCATGTAATTTCTTAAAACACAAGACAATAATCTACTCTACGTTTTACATCGAAAGCCCATAAGGTTCGATGAAAACAATAATCTGCAAGAGGAGGAACATCAATGACACATAGCACAATATTTTTCCATGGAAAGCCATTGCTCAAAACCCCTACTATCTATATTGCATTAATCATAAATCTGAGTGAAAATACAAAGCTTGTTCTCACTAGAACAATTCCTGTACAAGTATAATCAACTCTCTACTCACAAGCTAGCTCAAGCCAAACCTTAGCCTATTTTGTTGCTCTCCAAGACCCTATCTCCTTGCACAATTCCTGTGAGGATCATCCCATATTTAATTGGGAAATCCTTCATCCATATCTACACAATCTAAAACTAGGCCCTTCTCTAATTGCATGCATGAGTTGTACAACTTAGATCATCATACAATTGATAGTACATTGTCGCTGCACTCTAGTCTTAATTGGGTCTTTCTCTGAAGTAACATGCATGAGTTTCTCATGAGGGAATATTTAGTTAGCTGGAGTAGCACTCAGAATGCACCAGTGCACCAACTCACTACTAAACCTCTACTAGTTCCACAAACAACTAGAACTAGTTTAACTGTCTATAACTCAGTCAACTTGAGTTATCTAATTACAACTCAAATAAACTCATCCTAGACCCCTAAAATTTAGGGAGAACATATACATGACTAAAGAAAGACTTCCAACTCAAAATTCCTAAGCTACTTAAGTTAATTAAACTTAATTAACTCTTTTCAAGTTGTTATGAGAATATAATTCGATTTTAATTCATAGTTTAATTCAAGGAAAGATTACATTGGAATTTCTAAAAGCTATTTTTAACATTTATTGTTGCTATTTTCAATAGTATTTAATGGGAAGATGTTGACAACCGTTTACTTGACAGCTCTAAATATTCTTCCTGAAGTTCGATATCTGTAATTAGACAACACAAGCCGTGAAAACAAAAATCACGTTCTTTTTTGGTATCTAAACATGCTTGTTGAATTGGGAATTTAAAAAAAGGTAAAGGTTGGTTTCCTTCTTGTTGGGCATACTCATGACCATATTGATTAGATGTTCATTCATGTTTTAAGTAAAATTAAGAAGGAAAGATGTTGGGAGCCTACCATCATTAATTGAATGAATTAAGAAATCATACATTCTAGAGCCTGTTTTTCATGTGTTGGAAGAAATTACTGACATACAAAAGTTTATTCTGGGATCACATTGTGATGAAAAATTCATTGAACAACTTAATGACATTAGCTTCCAGCATTAATTTCATATCAAAAAAATTGATGGAAAAACACTTATATGGGGCAAGAAGTATTCAACTGTTGCAAAATGGGGGCCGTCATCGGGTATAGCATTTTTGAAGTTCGTTCCGGAGTATCCAATATTTACAACAAAGATATTGTTATTACATTTAGTTGTTGAAGTCCATAATGCATGAAGGCATAAGAGAGATATCAATTATTCTGAATTCCTGGAAGAAATCAAAATATGTATTAGAGATACATATGAGTACTTTGTTGTTGCTGATTCAGTTTGGTGGGAGTCTTTTTTCAATAATAAAAGTGATATGATTTCAATATCAATAAATGAAGATACACTTTTGAAGACTCCATTTATTTTGCCACAAAATATTCCAAATGAACATGAGGAAAGACACATTGTTGAACAACAACAACAATCGCAAGGTATTATTAATTCTCCAAAGGTAGAGGAAATATAAATATATATTGGTTCTAGAAGATTGCGTGCACAACGTGAAGCCATGGAAGACCTTTATAGGGGTTATGTGCAAGATATTAAGGAGGGTTGCATGATAGTGGTGTTAGTAGATGGAGATCCACTTGTTTATCCATTCTGGGTTGCCAAGGTTATAAAGGTCATTAAAGAAAATGAATATATTATAGTTGTTGAAGTACATTGGTATGCCATAAATACCCACCCATTCAATGGTGTGTACAAGCCAGAGATGGTAGTTGATAAAATAATTGGCGGAAATAGAAAAAGAAAGGGTACAAATATAAATTGTTACCGGAAAAACTTCTTAAAATTGGAGGATGTTGACATACTTGTGTATGACTTCAATTTAACAAAAAGAGGAACTTTTCACTTCAAGACCACAGAGATTTTGAAAATAATGCTACCAAAAGAAATGGTGTTGATATGGGAGTCTATTGAACCTATTCATAGATCTAGAAGACTTTTGAAAATTGAAATGGTGGGCATGCATGTCGACTCGGATGGGGAACTAGTTGATGAAAGAGAAGAATATGGATCATCGTAATCTGCTTCTAGTCATTCATATGAAGATGTAGATTGTAATGGTGTGCCAAAACCTATGAGTGATTTTGAATTAATGTCTAAGACATTTTATGTAAATGATGTTTCCATGGTAACTCAAAATAAATATTTTAACTTCCATATGATCTTACACAAAGTTATGAGTCATTTATATGTTTGTTGGATTATATGTTTTAATTATGAAGAATTCATCTCATTAGAATATCCACAATGCAACAATGGTTTACAAAAATAATTTATGTTATATTAAATCTACCAAAGTTGATATTTTAATTAAAAGTGATTTTTTTTTTTAGAAATTAATGTTGCAATTTTTAAATTATGTAGTGATATTGCCATAATATCAGTTATTGTTATCATTTGTTCATATTTTGATTAAAAGTAAAAAATTATAAGAAATTAGCGTTCAATTTTTAAATTATACAGCGATATTGCCATGATATCATTTATTGTTATCATTTGTTCATATTTTGATTAAAAGTAAAAATATGTTAGAAATTAATGTCCAATTTTTAAATTATACAGTGACATTGTCATGATATTATTTACTGTTATCATTTGGTATAAGATACTTTTAAAAATGTTGAAAATTTAATGCCTCATTAAGGGGGCACTTCATTTTGATGGTTGATTTTTAGGTTTTTGTTGCAATAAGATAAGTTGTCTTAGGTTAATATTCGAAAAGAGCTATACTTTTAGCCTTTAAAATAAAAATTACTCTTGGAATAATGAATCATTCATTCTTAAAAACTGTTTTAGTCATATAATTTGTCCATAATTTTATGGTTCAAATATGTTGAAAACTTAAGGTTTTTAATTCCATGGTTGAAAACTTGTCAAAATATTAAGGTTTTAGAGTCAAGATATTTTATCTTTAACAAGATGGATGAAAATTGTTGGAATTATAAGGCTTTGAGACATGATATTTTACCTAATTAACATCAAGTCTGAAAATTGTTGGAATTTTACGGTTTTTCAAAATCTAATATTTTATCTTTAATCCCATTTCTAGAAAGTGTCAAAATTGTAATTCGATTTTTTTTGTTTTGTTATTCCAGCATCAACGCTTTTTGTTTCAAGGGTGTTTTTCCAATCCTTTTTGCAAAAAAGAAATGATTTTGGATAAAATGTTGAAAATTTACCCTAAAAAAAAGAGCATCTTTCTGGAATACACACTTTTAGTTTTTGGGTTGTTTTTTCATTTTTTTTTGGCATTTTTGGGCTAGAGTTCTCGTTTGATTGGTTTAAAGGTACACTTTGTGATGATAGTGACAACACTTGTGTGACAATGCTTGAAAAATTGGGAATAAGTGTGATATATGTATACATGATAAGAATGGCTCATTAGAACCAAGGTTACCCCTTGGAAAAAACCAAAACTACATTTGTGCGATGTGCAACCCCTACCATGCCTAAAGATGACACTTGTGAAAGTAAGAGGAAAGTGAAAAAGACACTTGAAAAGTGCGAATGACATTGAAAGCGACACATGCCATAATGAAGAAAACATGAAAATGACACTAATTATAGTGTAAACAAGTAAAAGTGACTTCGTAAACATGAAAGAGACACTTACGAAAGCGAAGGTGCACAAGAGAGACAGTTGGGAAAACTCATTGAAAATAGAATAATAATCGCAACCACAAGTGAGAGATTGTCGATGAGTTTGCGCATTGACTATAAACATAGGTTAAACATCACATAGGCACTGTCTTGATGGAATTGTTCCATGCCTGTTCAAGCTTGCATAAAAGAGCTCATTCATGAACTTGTTGCAGACTGAGCATGTCTTAGCATGTTTCTTTGACACTTATCGATCGAACATTTGATGGCTATGGAAAAAAATGATTACAATATCCACGATAAGATCCAATATTCAAGTGTAGACCATATTTTGGAGGTTTTTTGTCGTAGCAAAAACACTTGGCGACACAATTGTAGAACTTCACCCTCTCTACCTTGGTATAATATTTTTTGGAAGGCCTATTTTTTCAGGAAGTATTGATTCATCATATTGATTACTATGGATTCCTCACTTAACCTGGTTATAGATATAGTCCCCTTCATCTCTTTCTCGGTTAAACACAATCATCAAGCCAAACATATCAAAATGTTTTGAATCAGGAGAAGAGTAATGTTATTCGCAAGCTTTAGATTTTCAGAGTATAGTTTTTCATCTCTAGTGTTGTTCTGCTGCCAACATGCCTAAAAATTACCCCAATGGAGTCACTTCAGGAAAACAAATATTGCTCCATTACCATCACGCTTGGATAGTACATTGACGGAGTTGCTTACATCACCTCCCTATGAAAGGAGCCTTTTTCTTCTTTCACCATTTATTTATATAGGACTGTGACTCGACACTTATTCATTTCATGGGGCAGAAGAGGGATCCCGAATTATTGAGACCAAAAGAGGTTGTTCCTTCAAAGAAGCACATATAAAACCTCTGATATTGGTTTGCTCGTTTAGATTTTCCCTCTTGTCCTTCTCTACTTGGTTGGATTAGCATGGAAAGCATCGAAACATAAAGAATCAAGTATAGGAATGAGGCTCCTTAAATGGATGTGGGTATCATGGTTTCAAACAACTCTCTCCTTACACATGGATCATATTTTCCATTAAAACATCATCGACCAAAAGGTATGAACCATGACGAAGAAGAAGGAATAAAGGTTAGACAAATATTGTAGTGTCACAAGACCCTTTTCTATTTGTCCACATTGTATTTCGAGCTGATGGGAACATCCTTCATGTGAATTCTTATTAAAAGAAACATGACAGAAGAGACAAGACACAATGAGAAACAAAATCAAAAGGACAAAGAAAATGGAGGCTAAATCGAAAACAAGATGTAGGACAAAAGTAAGAAAACGCAAGAAAGAGTACAAAGAGCGAGTGCAGGATGAATGCGCAAAGGGAGACTAATTATGTAGCTAGACCTACTCCTAACCTAACCAGGTAGATAGCCAGGATAAAGTGTAATGAAATTTATAATGTAGCCACCTTAGCTGCTCCCGACATGCATACACAAATATAAAATCAATTAAAACATAAGAGCGTGCAATGGAAAAGATAAGAGATTTAATATATTACACAACAAATTGAAGGTCTTACATGTAAATAAAAAGATATGTCATAGCCACTACTTCTAAAAAAATCGCATTCTTACCTTCTAGATGAAAACCATAATTAAACAACGCTCAGAATATTCTTGTGAATGTATCTTCATCTGAACTGTACTCCTTAGCAAGCATGAGGAAAGATCAAAACTTGTTATTTGTGACAAATCTTTCCAAGTAAGATTGCTCCAACCATTTAATGATTGGATCATGAAATTTGAAATAATCCTCTTAAAAACCCTGGGCTCCTTGAAAAGATGAATTTTCCATTAAAGGTATGAGATAAAGATGAGAATATTGTAAGGGAAAGTGGATCTAATTATGTTCATATAGCTTGCCAAGATAATGAGGGCCTGACATAACCATCAACAAAGGCTAAAGTGCCTCAACTACTTAACAATTATATGAATAATTAGATGATAAATTATAAAGCTCAAAGTATGCAAAACAACTGTCATCGAATATGTTGGTCAGAAAATGATAAGTCAGATGATAGTTGCTCTTGGCTTGATGGGGCCTGACCGAGGTTGAACGCTATCTGTGCCAACCAACAAAACCTAACTGTTGGCCCTTTCGGAAACAACCCATATAGCGCTTGTTGTAGTCTCACTAGAATTAGTATTGGGGGATGACAAAACTAGGTTTCTGCATCTACAGGCTTGTGTGATGGATTCCCGAATTTCTTAAGGCTTAGATCTACCTTCACACACCTTTGACACTTCCAAACAAAAAACAACTATAAATATATCTAAATGACTTCCATATCTTTGCGAAGGTCCTTAATTATCCTTAACATGCATAAATATTACTGATCTACTAGTTTCGTGCAGTAAATAAGCATTAATTCATACAAATCATAACATATAGTGAGGATACAGAAACTTTGCAGAAGTAATGATTAAGACACAAATGCATCAGAATTGGCTCAAAATAGTCTTTATTAAATATAACTGTTCATATGCAAACTTAATTTCCCTGTGCACTCAGTTGCAGGGGCCCATGCAATCGGCCTGTGGACTTACCAAGGTCTCCACGCACTTTGTTGCAGGAGCCTTCCCCTTTCGCCTAAGTACATGAAACAAATCTTTCCTACCTTAGCACCTTGCCCTTACAATGATTCGTATCAATTAGATACGTTTTTAAGACTCACTATGACTAATATATATATATAGAATTTGCTTTACAAGACCATGGTCCACTAACCATGGGCGGGTCTCAAAAAATCTCTATCACTTACCCACCTAAGGGACTAAAGCCCCTTTTTCTCATACTAGCTTTGTGCTCTGCTTCCACATTTCAAGGAGACTTTACATTCATTATAAAAAGATATTACAAAATTTACCAAAAATTGACCAAAATGACCCCAGGGACCCTATCCCAACATGCCCCAACACAAATTGGGTGGCTTGCCCTCGAGTCACTCGACTGGTGCAACAATCTTCACCTAGAGTTCATGGAACTCCACCTTTAGTACCTGCAAATAAGTAGTGCCCTACACTGCAGCCTAATGTACTTCCTCTACCAACTTTTTTGTAGTAGGTCCTCCCACCATGAGGCCCATCATCCTTTGTGTTTGCTCGATTTTCTGCAACTTTTCTTGTACTAATAGAGTAAGTTGGATTGCTTCCTCTGTCCATGGTTGTGTCTTGGCCTTTAATATGGCCTCTTTTCTTTGCAGCTCCTCAATTTGTGTTTGCAACTTTTTCCCTTCTGTCAATCAAGCGAAGTGCTGGATTGACACCAAAGTGCACGCAATCACCTTGAGTTCATGAAATTGTTGTTTCTTCTCCTAGATATCTATGCCAATTTTCTGTAGAGTTGGTTCCTCCTGCAGATTCATCCATAATTCCATTTCGTGCTCAAAGAGTTCTATGCATCCCTTGACTACTTCATCCAAAGTGGCCATTCCATCTTTGATGGCTACTCTGCGCTGCTCTCAGAATTTTGGTGGAATGGTTGGCTGTAACTTTAACTGCAACTCTAAGATCTGCATCTGTAACTCAAATCAGGCTCAACCTATTTTCTCCTTTGATTCTCTAGTTGTGGCAGCCAACTTTCGAATCTTCACTGTTGATGCTGCACCCTCGGGAAATATTAAGTTCTGGCAGCGCATTACATGCTTGTGTAGTGGTTGCCTCCAAGTTCTGGTTGCGCGCGGTCAGTCCTTCCTTTTCCTTCAACACTTGTCCCTTCTCTACAAATATTTTCTTGTTGTTCATCTTTACTTTTTTGATTACTATCCACACGCGGTGTTCCTTGACCCTGATCTCATTTGATATCCCCTGATTCAGTTCATGGAGTGTCTAAATAGGTAGTGCGGATAAGTTGACACCCACATCCTTGATCTCTGTGAGCTAGGTGTTTGCTTCATCTGTTTGTTCGCGTAGTGATCCCTCTGGTAATGGTATGACTCTAAGATCCAGAGTCCTATTTATCTCCAATGCAGTCGCGCTCGCTTGCTGTAGGCTCGCTTGAATGTCGCTCGCTTGTCCCACGCTCGCTTGAAGTCATCCTGTTTGAATCTACAGCTCGTGCAGATCCTTCTACATGTTCCTCAGTTCCTGCTAATATTGCTGCTCAAAATACATTCATATTTCGGTCGTTGTGTTGCGAATGTTGTCGCCAATTTTATCCAAGTCCCATTAGATCTATGTACGCGTGCTTATCTAACTTCTGCTTCTTCCTGGGTCTAGAAGTTGTCTCCTTATGACACTTTGTTATTTTGAAGGGAGTGCTTTACTCCTCGCCCTTGCCTCCTTTCTCATTAGACCCTTCCTTTTCCACAGTTTGCTAAGAAGTAGACTCCTCAACAACCACTGTGGTTTCCTTTGTGACGCAGTCCTTTTGAACAGCTACCTTAGCAGCAGCCGCCTTGGCAACAGCTTCCTTCTTTTGCTGTGTAGCTTTTTGTTGAGATGCAGCCTACTCAACTTCCTTTTGTTTCTACGCCACTGTCGTCTGCGTGAAGGAACTCTCCACACCCTTGTTTGTGCCTATGCCGAGATCTGTGGGGTGTAGCAACTCCCCTGGCCATTTCCCCACAATTTTCTATACATCAGCCTTGTGACTAGATACTGCAACTTGTACGATATCTTTTTCGGATCTCGTCGCATGTGGATAGACACATTGTGAAAATCTGCCTTGAACTCTGCATAGGCCTCCAGCTGCTCAAATAGGGTTGTGACAACCTCGACCTCTAGCTGATCATGGTGCAGAGCTCCATCTCTACCAGCACCCAGAACATCTTCATCTCCATGACCCTCTCAGCGTCCTTTGTCAGACATAGCATAACAAACTTCACGGCCTCTTGTAAGTCGACATCTTATAGATGGAATTGACTATCTTGTGGCAGCCTCCACATGACAAGGGTGATAAAAAACAACAACCAAGCATAATGGAATGCCTTTCCCTCATCTTGTGCTTCGCAATAATTAAAAAAAAACTCCTTACATAGATATTGTGCCCATTTGTAGTGTACCCCTTTTGCGCTTTGGGCAGCAAGTGAAATAACTGGCACCGAAACCTTGTCTACACAACACTTTCTCATAACTTTGCAGGCCAAAATATGCGCGGAAAACTATACCACCTTGTTTGTGATTGAGCGGATGGAGTATCTGTGCGACTTCTTTACTAAGCCAAACTCGATTTTTATCCTATCCGCGAGTTTCTTTTCCTTGGTCTTTCCTCTAAATTCCTCTGCTGGATCCACCCCTTGGTAGGAAACCTTATGATATGGTGGATTAGCATATCTATGATGGGGATGGGTTCTCCCAACTAGAGACACCCATCATGTACCAAAGTGAGTAATTGGCGCACACACACCATGTTGATGATATTTCTATTGAAATGTGGCACCCATAACATATTCAACAACCCAATATTTTCAACCCCCTTAATCCACTTCATAGGCTCTAGTCGTGTGACTCTGGTCTCCTCATAATAGATCTTCGCCAAATACTTGTTTGTCACCAACTGTGGGAATTTTTCATGGTCATCTAGATCCCAGTTTTCCATGTTTAGCACAGGAATGCATCCTAAGAGTGTGGCTTCAAATACCACCTTTTTTGACAACAGTGGAGTATAAATCATGAACTTGACAGTATCTGGGTCTTTTGGTACCTTCGCTTTTCCTTTCTATGGAGGGATATACTTTGGGAGCTTGGTTATGGGCTCACCCTCTTTAGCATCCAACTCTTCGACACCTTCGTGAAGCTCTTCTGCATCAAGATCCAGGGGCACATGCGACTATTTGGACTTGTCCATTTTCCCTTTTCGCCAGATCTCAGTGGGATTCTTCCTTGACGATTGCCTCACCGGAACATACTGTGGTTTCTTTTGTTTCACCTTAGTAGTAGACGGCTTAGGCCTAGGAAACCGCGATGCTGTAGGTACCAAAGGTGTAGATTCCATGGTCGAGGCGATTTTAGGGACTACGGCTTCAGAGCTTGCAACTTCTGCGGGGTCAGTGGTCGTCATTCTATCCAAGAAGGCTTTGTAGAAGGTTTCAAACACGTTAGCTAGCCCTAGATGTTTAAAAAGATATTCCCAATCTTCCTAACTCATAAAATGAAGACAAGAGGGCTCACAAGAGATTTTTAAAGGCAAAGTGTTCGAATGCAAGGCAACATGCCATATTTATAGGTGATTTCAAATTCAAATCTAACCATTTGCTCCAAATTCCTATCATAAATGCATCTTTGGCAACATATTTCCAAAGATTTGTGCCATAAGTGTAGCCGACGCACTCCTCCTAATGGGATTTGGGTCATCCAATCAACTACACCGCATTCAATGACTATTTTTGGACCCCACTACGTGGCACCAACCTCCATGGCACAACCCTCTTGGTGCAGCTCCTCCTAGCGCACTTCTTGCTTCCATCACGCAACCCCCTTACTTCATTTTTCCACTTTTGGGATAGTGTAGTTTATAGTCCCACACTTCTTTGTAGCCGCCTGGAGTACTAATACTATCCCTCCATCATGTAGTCATTGTGAAGGGGCAAGATCGCCTTTATACAACTTCAATCGACTTCCATTTACTTTTCCTAGAAATAATTCCACATTCAGCTTCACGATCTGAACTACGCCACCATTTGTAATTTCCTTTACTATTCATAGGGTCCTAGCCAATGCATTTGGGACTTCCCAGGGAACTTCGTCAATTTTCTATCATAAAATAGCACTAAATCATTCACCTTGAAGTTGCGTAGCTTAATATGACGATCTTGCCATGCCTTCTCGCACTCCTTTTGCACCTGTTGGTGAAATGTTGCTAAAAATCGGTCTTCTTCTAGCTCTAGAAACTGCACGAGGTGCTCTTCCATAGTCTCATGATCCGCCATATTAGTTAATGTTGCAATCTGTAGGCTCGACACGATATAATCCATTGGCATCACAACCTCTATCCCATAGACCAATCTGAATGGAGTTTGGCCTATCAATATTTTACACGTCATCCTATATGCCCATAGGACGTTGGTATGCGTACATCCCAATCATTCCTTTTCACATTACAGACCATTGTCAATGTGTTCTCTAAGATTTTATTGAATGCTTCAACCATACCCTTTTCTTGAGGGTGATAGGGCATACTCTTTTGATGATAAACATGAAATTCTTCGAGCATCACGACAATTGTTTCATTTAGAAAATGTGTTAACCCTATCACTCATCAGTATCTTAGGACACCCAAACCTTGTCAAGACATATTCAAAAAAAACTTTGTAGCTGTAGCAGTGCTACAGTCTTTCACCGGTTGTGCTTCCACCCATCTCATCAAATACTCAGTTGCAGTAATAATGTACCACGCACCTGTATTTTCCCCTAGTGGTTGTATTGAACTCACAAAGTCGATCACCCATTTTTCAAAGAAATACAATGAAATTTGTGGATTTAAGGGTAGTTCGTCCTTCCATGATGGCTTCCCTATCCGCTGACAAGCATCACATGCCATGCAAGACACCTTAGAATCCTTATGCATCGTTGGCCACCATATCCCTGTGCATAGAATTTTCTGCGCGGTTGCTCTGCCCGCATAGTTTCCTCCCGCCATTCCTCCATGTGCTTTCGCGAGGATGCTAGATCGTTCAAACTCTGAAACATATTGGCGTAGTATTTCATCATTGCCCATTTTATACAAGTTTCCAGCTATTACAGAAAAATCAGCGGTGCATACCACCAGTTCTTTTTTCTCCTATGTAGAATATCCTTCTAGGGCTATACCAGTGGTTAAGAATTGAACTATATCTTCAAAATGATCATCTGTGACATGTACATCAAAGAGCTGCGCATCCGAAAATCCTTCTTCGAAACTAGTGGGTTCTTCGCCTGTGTCAATTTTGGATAGATGATCTAGTTCCGCATTTAATCAAACATGCTTCACAATCACCTCAAAATCATATTATTGAAAGAGAAATAACCACCTACAGATCTTCCCCCCCAACAAAGGCTTTTTGACCAGGTACTTGAGAGTGGAGTGATCTATATACATCTCAAAGTGTGCACCCAACAGGTAATGTCGAAACTTTTGTAGCACATACACCATTGCCAACCCTTTGCGCTCTGTAGTTTAGTAGTTCTTCTCTGCCTTTGATAATTTCTTGCTCGTGAAGGCTATAAGATGATCAATTTCACCTTCATCTAGATGGGTCAATACCACACCTAACACAATACAAGAGGCATCCATATGAACATGAAACTCCTTCTTCCAGTCTGAGAACACTAGAATGGGCGCAATCACCATCTTGTCCTTTAACACATCCAAACTATGCTGACATTCTTCATCCCAGTAGAAATTCACGTCCTTGTTCAATAATTTCTCCATTGGTGGAGTTATATGTGCATAAGCTTTGATAAACTTTCTATAGTAGACGGTGTGGTCCAACGTTGCGAGAAACTGCGTTACATTCTTCAGAGCCTCTAAGTTGACAATGACAACTATCTTCATAGGGTCTGCCATTAATCCTTTCTTACATACCACATGGCCTAGCAATATCCCATGAGGCACACAAAATGTACGTTTCTTCAAATTCAGGGGAATCTGGTATTTGTGACAAGATCCAATATAAGGCGCAAACTTGCAATGCGGTGCTTTACCAACACAAAGACAGTCCAGTCATCAAAATAGACTTCTAAAAATTTATGGATGAACTCTTTAAACACTGCAATTACAACACTTGAGAAGATCACGAGCGAATTCTTCAGTCTGAATGGAATTACTATATAGTGGAAGCATCCCCACTTCGTCGTGAAGGTTGTCTTACTACAATCTTCCGGCGCAATCTTAATCTAATGGTACTCTGAGAACCCATTCGTGAATGAATAGGCTTCCTTACCACCAACATTCTCCAAAACTTCATCTGTAAATGGCATTAGAAACGGGTCATGAACACACGCATCATTGAGCTTTCTCAGATCTATGCATATCCTGATTTCACCTTATTGTTTCTTTTCCTAAACAACCATAGGTCTTATGCAATTAGACTCTTCTACTGGCTCAATGATTCCAACTTCTGACATTTTTTCCATCTCTTTGTGCACCTTCTCCTTATACTTGGGATTTAGACGGTAGGGTCTTTGTTTCTCAGGCTTCGCATCAGTCTTTAAGGTGATCTTCATTACACCTAGATCCCCTACTATTCCTTTTAGGTCTAAGAACTTGGTAGGAAACAAGTCATGGTATTCGCGCAATAGTTCCAAAATTTTATCAACTGTATCTTCATCCCAGCCTATCCTTGCAAACTCAGGTTGTGCGTCAGATCCAATGTTTACTTGCCTAGTCTTCAGAGGTTCTCTTGTATCAGGGTTCACTTCTTTGGGTCCTTCAACCTCGCACTATCATTTGGCCTCCAGAATGTTGATATTCTATGGGTCCTCTTCTTCTGCTTTTACAGTCACGTTGCAACATTCCAATGCATGGCGCAACTGCGTGTTCCAATCTAGTTGAACCCATTCTACTATCTCCTCAGGCCTCCTAGATATTGTCGCCTTGATTTCCTGAAGCGCTTCAGCAATGCACTCAAATCCATCCTCAAAACTGAAAGTTAACAAAAATCTTTCCCACAGGATGTCCCAATTGGCCGTCCCATGGCATAGCTCCGTTTCCAAGTACCAATTCATTGGAATAGTATCTAGGGGATGAAAAAATATATGTACCCACTCCAGTTGAGGCTCTTCTCCCCAAGATTTAGTCCATCGCACCAAATGATCGTGTCGATCATCCTTTCCACTGTATTTTTAGTCATACAAGTATTAGCGTATCCAAACCTTAGCTTCATAATTCACCTATATTCCTTCCAACTAGTGAAGCTATCCTTATGCAAACCCCACCAATGGGCAGGCATAGCGCGCAGTGCCATATCAAGTGCCTGGAATCAATGCTCCTCCAGCATTTCTCTTTCAAACTCATCCAAAAAGTAAATTAACATCATTCAAGCCATCATAATGCGAAATATTTCTTACCTCCGTGGATAGGTAGTGAAGTGACTTTATCATCATATGACATCATAGCATAGAAACTTCGTGCAATCTATTCTACCAGTGCTCGAGTTCTTCATCTGAATCTAATGTACAAGAACTATCTCTATCCCACGTGATTCATCCATTTGTGGTGGGATTGATCCAATCTTCGTCACACGTAGTAATATTGTATATCTGATCCAAATCATCATCCTCCTCATAGTCATGGACTGGTTTAGTGTAGCATGCTCCTTCAGTAGGATCCAGTGGCACAATAACTGTGAGCACCTTCTTCTCAAATGTCATTCTTCTCTTCTTCAGATTAATTACTACATCCACATCGAAGGCCTAATCAATTCCTAATAGCATAGGGTAAGAATATTTGTCATCCACTCTTTCAATTACTTGAAAATTGGCTGGAGTGCTCACTCCCTCAACGTATACTTTTACCCCATACAAGCAGCCCATAGGAATGATATTCTATTGATTGGCCATGCGTAGTTGTATAGGAGACCACTATAGCGTAGGTATCCCCATCCTTTCCCGTGTCTGCTTAGGCAGTACATTCACATAAAAACCCAAATCCAAGATAACTTGATCCATTTCATACTCTCCAATCTACGCAGTCAGCCTCATATCACACCCTGTCTGCTTCTTATGTTTACCCAGTTTTCTCACAATGTGTTGTTTCAAAGGGATCTTAATTTTTCATGAACAATTATCAATTACCTCATGGAGCCCTTCCACTACCTTCTTATCTCTCAATTGTTTCATACAAGTTCTCAGAAAAGTGGTTAATGGCGAGGGATCCACGTCCTACACTTCACTGTTTTCAACCGATTTCTCTTAGCTCCCTGATGTAGAAGCTTTAGCAAAATTCTACTTGGCCTCCATAAATGTTTCTCTAGCCCAGTTGAGATCAAATACGACTTCCTTTTTGGTAGCCTTGCACACCCATCCTTTGGTCTCTAGATTCTTTCCTTTATCTTCTCATGTGGCCATATCACTTCATGTCACTCTATTAATTCTATGATCTTCCTCGCGAGGCTCTGCCCTCATCATTTGTATGTTTTGCGTAGGATGTTGCGTCTTTTTATTTTGCATCTTGGCTATCATCATTGGGCAATCTTCTATCACATGATCAAATTTTTTGCAATATCGACAAGATGGATGTGTTGGGTTTTGACATTCATGTGCAAAATGTCTTGCTTCACAAGAGTTATAACAAATGATTTGTTCACGCGTTGCACTCGCGCCTTGATCCTGAGGCCCATTTTTCGCTTGCATTCGATATGTAGGGGTTTGATCCATCATCAGTTCATAGATTCGACAATTTCTCTCATCATGCCCAACCGAATTACAGAAGGTACAAAACAATTGTTGTAGAGTTTGCACAAACTTTTACAAGAGGTGACAATGGTCAGTTGCATGCTTCCTAGCTATCTAGAAGATAACACACCATAAGGGTACTCCTGCGCTTGGTCTCACAATATTCTCAGGTTCCAAAGGAACAAGACCTCCTCCAATTAATTAATTATGATAAACAAGGTAGTGATCCTTATCATGTCCCTTGTCTTTGCATTTTATACACCAGACTTCAGTGTCCACCTCTTGCTAAGCTTCCTTTCCTGTCTTTAAGCTTTGCAACTTGATGTGTAGGCTTGCCAGCTGCGACTGAATCTGTTGTGCTCCAACATTCATATCTTGCACTAGTGAGGCTTCCAACCTCATCGCAATCTCCACAGCCTCTTCTTGCGTTCCTATCTTCTGTTGTGATAATGGTAACCTCATATGAGGCAACAATGAAGAATGTACCAGTCTCTGTGTTGATCATCCATGATCTTCATATTAGCCTGCCGGCTAGGCATTTTAGCCTCTGATCAAAATCCCATGAGGACTCATTTACCCTATGTTGTATTTCCTTAAAATCGGTGACAGACTGCACCTAAGACTTAGGCTTCTTAAAATCATTGTTCAATTCTTGCCGAGTCTCTGCCATCGTTGCTCCAGGTCTATCCGTACAAACTTGATGTACCAAGTCAATACTCTATCTTGCAGTGCTATGAATAGCTAAAATTTCTTCATATTATCATTTGTAATATGTTGTGCGGTCCATACAACATCCATGACAAACTAGAAATGTTCGGGGTCTTCTCTTCCCACCCCTTTGAATATCGACATCTTCATTGCATTCACCTTGTTGAATGGTTGATGCGGATGTGGAGGTGGAGGTGGAGGTGTAGGTGTATGTGGTGGAGGTGGAGGTGGTAGTGGGGTGGATGGATGGAGTATCCTCAGGATACCCTAGTTGACTATCTACAACGCATTTTGAGATATTCTAAGAATAGTCCCTTTGTCGTCATTATTAGATGATCCTAATGATGGACTATATTCATAACCTGATTCTTCGTTCCTTCTGAAGGGATTTCCACTTCACGTAGTCCCAAACATCAATGTAATGGAATAACCTATTTCTCATACAACAACATCTTAATCTAGGTTTTGAAAGATTTTAAGTACTTACCCCTTGGTCCCTTGAAGAATCTGTGCTCTGCTTCACTATAGTTGATGCTCATATCAATCACGAGCTCAGTGATGAATCTTCCTAAGATACGATCAATCCAGTGATCAACAACCCACACGATGTTATTTTCCTAAGCTTCCAAGTGCTCCACCAGTTCTGGGGTCTGTTAGTGCCTAAATCTACCTTAGGCTGAAGGAAGGCAGGTCTAGGTTAACATCAAACCACGCTTAACCTGGTAGCTAGCCCTACCAGGTCAGGAGAGGGCTCTCTCCTTGTCAATCTCAATTAGGATATTGGAAATTATGGCTTGAGATGACTGAAATGAAATGATGATTTTAGGCTAGGTATATTAGGTCATAGGATTTTGATTGATTTTGATAGTTGGTTGCTGGATCAAGTGAAGAAGGCAGCATTGGATCCGAGAAATCAACTCAGATTTGCAGGATGTTCTGTGGGGCGAGGTAGGTAGATGTTTTTGAACTTTGAATAGGGTGTGATGGTAAGTCTAAGACTAGTGAGGAGTTGGAGAGGGCATGCAAAGTTCATGATTCCTCTTCAAACAACAGAAAACATTAAAAACTAAATGTATCCTCAAGGAAGAGCACTGAATATCAATGGATTCCACCTATTTATCTTGATTCATTTAGTTATGAAAAAAGAAATAGATGTTGGCACATATACACATAAGAGAAATGAAATAAAAAGGGAAGAAACAATGCCAAGACACATTACCACAAGAATCCCACAAAATTCTGCAAAACCATAGTTCATTTCCTTGCCAAACTGCAGAAGTGATTTACAACGAAGCTCAAAGCATCCACAAGAGTCCAACCTTTACAAATGACTAAGAAAGTACATAATATAGGCATCAAACCACCTACGCTAGACATCAGGGTTCGAATCCATGAGAAAAGGGGTGGTTTCAACCATATCTAAACTAAGAACAAGAATATAGGCAGTGGAACAGATTGCCTCTAAAACCAAGGAAACCAATTCATTCAGTTCAAAACCACCTTTGACTTGATGTATCTACCCTATTAAGTGTTTTACATCCATAATTACATCAAATTACATCATTCACCATGATAATTTCAGCAAGATAGTAAGAAAAAGTCAACTGCAGAGAAAACTAGGCAAAATCTGGAAAAACAGGCAAAACTGGCAAAATTCCTTCTATGGGCAGCGCCACTGATCCTATGCACAATGATTATTCTAGGCCACTTTTAGAAGGCTTCCCAAAGTCCAAATTAGGTACAATATAGCTCATTGGAAAGCTTGGTGAGTCTACTTTCTGCAACAACTTGAATTTCTAAATTTGGAGTCCATTTACCCCTCCAAAAATTGAATCTCCCAAGACTGCTTCCTGTGTGGCAAAAAAGTGGTAGAGAGGGCACTTTTTGGGTGTTTTTTGCCCTTTTGGAAACCTAGAACTTGTCCAAAATTCTCAGCCATTTCTTAGCATGCATATTTTTCCCTGTTGATTCCAAAAATATAAACTTTGTTGCAAATGGATGCCCCCAACAAAATCCCGTCACTGCGCACTTGCTGAAAAAGCGTTTTTTGCATTAAAAATTTCAAAAATGACAAAAAATGCTCCAAATTTCTTGAAATTTGGCATGACTGATCCTTGTTAATTACTTTTTTGGGCCAATGATGCTTCAGCCAAAATATTGAGCTTATATTGATCTTTTTTCTCCTCAAATCTCTTTTTAGCTTAGCCTTTAACCTCTTGACCCTTGTTCTGCAAATTTTGTTCTAGGTTAGGTATTGATAAGCCATATGGCACAACATTTTCTTCTCTTTGTTGGCTTTCTCAATCATCTTTTCTAGGTGAATGTTTTCCCTTTCCAACCATGATTCCAAATCATCCTCAATTTCTTGCTCAAGGGAGGTCATCTTGATCTTTATCTTCTTTGCCATTTGTATATTCTCCCTAATCATTTGCAACTCCATAATAGTTTGTTTATTTGTTAGTTGCTTGAGTTCTTGCTCAAGAAAATTGATGATCCATTTGGCCCTCTCAAGATCAAGTGATAAGGCTTGTATTTCAGCCTCCTTCTCTTTGATGATCATGTCTTTGAGTTTTCAGCCCCCAGTGAAGATAACATTTGCCTGTGGTCTAGTGAAGAAAACAGGACCCCTTCCACCCCTGCTAGAGATAGCACTTGCCTGGCAACAACAAAAAGCCTCCTGGTGCCTCTCTCATAGGTGAAAAACACTGGCACACCTGTAGTTTCAGTCTCATGAACACCTGGCTGTCCTGATGGCCTTCCTTCCTCTTGAGGCACTAATGGAATCACCTAAGGGCCTTCGAAAATCTCATGGGCAATGAAGGTATCCCATGGTATATTCAGCAAGCTTAGCTGATCCAAAACAAGAATTTTAATCAGGAAGAAATGATAAATGCTGTTGAATTGCTGAGGAACAGGTTTCCTTTGCACATAGAGAGCATCTTCTCAATATTCCTGCATATAAAGTATGGGAGGTTCATCATCCTCACTCTTGTGAAATGCATCAACAATCTGACATGATATGTATATAGGTGGGAAAACCTTCCTTCACAGGTGAAATACTTGATGATAAGTTTCATGAGAGGAGCATAAATTTTTTGCAAGTATTTGAAAGGAAAAACCTTGTTGATTTGCCTGTGATATCCAGCCTTAATGTAAGGCTCATAATACTCTCTGCCCACATGCTGCCCCTTATTCGACTGTTCACCTACATTAGGGATGCCTATTGCTGCTACAATGGTTTCAGGTGACAAGGTGAAAGAGACACCTGCAAGGTTCACCTGGCCATTGTGAAGATGAAGAACAAACAACCTAGCAAGCTTATGATGATATTTCACCCTCTCTACCATTTCACAAAACTGATAACAAGACTGGTGTTTAAAGCAAGCTACAGCAAGAGGGCAAGCAAGTAATTCTGTGAGAATGGTGGGCTCCTCTTGGATGATTTTCCCCCACTGTGTGGCTTTCTTGGTACATGAGCTTCTTGGGAAGAATCACTGAGAGTTTCCTCTTCCCTCTCATAGTCTGAATCTCTCTCCATGCTTATGAATTTGGAGTGAAAGCAGATGGGTATGAAGAGCTTTTGAAGTATGAAGTGAAAGGGTTTCTTTTGGGGAATGAGTGGAGTGAATGTTGGTGATTTTGGGAGAGGGAATGGGATTTATGGAAAATAGATTAAGGGAATAGAAACAACAGAATAGCTAGGATAAGTACCCTTTGCAAATCTAGGAGACAGTTTGGAGGATAGCTAGGGTTTGATTTTTTGAGATATGAAAATCACCAAAATTGATAAAAAAAACCTTTCTAAACTAGGTGGGAAGCTTTACTTTCTTGATGAGAGGCCCATTAAGAGATTTGTAGTGAGTTTGGGTGGCTTGAATCGTTTTGATGCTCAGTGGATAGGTGCGTAGTGCTGCCTCTCAGGTGCATAGCGTTAGACCAATTTTATATGGGAAAACTGCAATAGGTGCGCAACGTCAATTGTGTGCACAACGCTAAGGCCCAGGTGCACATCACCGGCAAAATGAGTGTATTTTTCCTTTGTTTTTGCCCTCTTTCTCCAAAAATGCAATTTTTTCCCTTTAGCTCATTCAATTGCAACAATGAAGACTCAAACACATGGATTGGATTTTATATCCCTTTTCTTTTAATTTTTCATTAACCAAACCCACTTTTCTAATGTTTTGCTAGCTTTTATCACAAATGCTCTGTTTCACTTACATTTTGACTTTTGCTTTTTTGCAGGTGGACTTTTACATTGATTTTTTGTAATGGCAGGAGTTGCCTTTGTTACCAGGTCACTAGGAACAGCTATTGAACACTTATTAGATATAGAAACATTGAAATTACATGAAATTTGTACAATAATGGAAAAAACCTTGTTTTTACAAAAAATATTTATTGAGCATAACAGAAGTAGATTTGTGATTTTATGAGCTTATTTATCCTCCTCATGTGCCTGCTGACCTTTTTATTCAATTAAGATGACCATGATGACAAACCCTAAGACCTAGTGGGACCAAACCCTAAAATTGATTTTTATAAATGAAATGAAACAGGATGACAGTAAATGACTAAAAAAAATGTATGAACAGGTCAGCAGGTGAATGTCATGAGGGAAATTGACATGAAACCACTACCATCAGTTGATCCATGACCTAACAGAATGCAGCTGATCGGACGAGACACCTAATATGCGTACAAAAGAGCAATTTGATCACTGATGGAAGTGTGAAAATACTGACACTAACATTAGCTCCAATGGGGATGGTAGCTCCTAGGAGGTGCCAAGAACCACAGATCTCTAAAAAATTAGATAAGTGCCTTCATCCATTGGGCAATATGGAGTCAATAACTTCAGAACACCATAACAAAAAACCTTGACTCAAGACTCATAACTAAACTGACTCAACTAAGATTAACTTAAACAACTGACACTAAATAATAAAAAACTGAAACCAAACATTCAGCTTTATAGCCTTCACTTCAGGCCCCAAGCTAAATGAATGGTGACAGTGCAAACATTGCAATGAAAGAAATAAAATGGTATGTACAATGACAAAAATTGATGGCAGAAAACTTCTCAGAGATAGTATCGTTTCAGAAGCCGACCATTTACTGGTCCTCCTAGACAATCTTCCCCATTCATTTCTTTGAGTAGAAAAGCATTTTGACCTCTATATGCAACAATTCTATATGGTCCCTTCCATAGGTTCTCGAACTTGTCGTGCTTGCCTTTATCCTCCTTTCTAGCATCCCACCTTAGCACTATGTCTTCAATCTGAAATTTGTCTACCTTTGCCTTCCGATCATAAATATTTTAAATTCTCTCTTGCAGCCTGAAGGTATTCTGAAAAACTTCCTCACTCGTCTACTGTAAATGGATCATTTGGCTTATTCTCCGCTAAAAATGATCTTCCTCGCTGCCAACTTCCTGCAAAAGTTTAACAACCAGGATTGCGAGAGATATCGGGAACATCGTGTCAATACCATATACAATCTCGAACGGAGACATTCCTACTGAATTCTTTTGGCTTACTCTATCCACCCATAGTGCAGTAACCAATTTTTTATGCCAGTTCTTCTTATTGGTTTCCAATAGCTTTTTAATGATGTTGACCAATGATTTTTTTGAAGATTCAGCCAATCCATTACATTGCGGATAATATGCAGTAGAATGTCCCAAAGTAATTTTGTATTTACTGCAAAAATCAATCATGTTTTGGGACTTGAAAGCAAATTTGTTATCTGTAATAAGTTTGTTAGGACAGCCAAAACGTGACAAAATATTTGTTTCAAGAAACTGAATTATTACCAAGTCCGTAGCTTTTCGAGTGGGGATTGCCTCAATCCACTTTTTGAAATAATATGTTGTTGTTAGGATCCACTTGTGATGAGTTGAAGATGTGGGATGAATCTCTCCAATAAAATCTAGGCCCCATTGCTGAAACGGTGCACTAACTTCGACTGCCTTGAGAGGTAGACGCTGCAATTTCTTCTTCCCTAAAAAATCTGGCATTTATGATAGCTTGTGACAGTTTTATAAACATTAGCAAACAAGGAAGGGCAATAGTACCCTGATCTCAAAATTTTGTTAGCCGTCATCTTCTAAAATAAGAGACCTCCAAAATCTCCCTTATGAAAATCACTCATGATCTGTTGTGCTTCCTCTTCGGTTAAGCAATTCAGCAAAATTCCTTCGGGATCCTTCCAATAAAGTGCATTTTTCAAAATACAAAATCTAGCAGCCTTAAATTTTAGAGTTCTACCTTTATTTTTAGCCATCCCCGGTGGCGGTGAAAGGTGCTGAAGCACATATACAATATCTGAATACCAAGGAGAATGGAGAAAAATTTCAGATACCTGAATCAGTGAACTATCTTCATCTTCTTCAGACATGGTTGCAATCAGATTTATGTCCAATGAATGTAGATTGGACTCGACCATTAACTTTGCTAGACCTTGCCCTTTGATTAGCTTTGTTGGCTTTATCTCCAAGTCATATTCTAGCAATGTTGCGATCCATTTTCCCTACCTTCCTTCCAGATCTATTTGTACCAAAACATCTTTGACTGCTGCATTAGGGACATAAGCAAGGATATGAGAGTGAAAAATATATACCCGGAAATCTTTCAAAGCTTTCACCAAAGCAAGAGCTTGCTTCTCAATGATGTTATATTTCAAGGCTGCATCTCTTATTGTCCTGCTGAAAAAGGAAATTGGTTTTTCTAGATGATCTCTTTTCTGCATTAGAACTGCTGCCATAGTATGTTCAGAAGCGAATGAAAATAATATGAAATCTTGGGAATAATCTGGACTGATTAAAATCGGAGCTGAAGAAAGAGCCAACTTTACCAGTTTAAAAGACTTCATAGCTTCCTCAGTCCACTTGACCACACTATCTTTCTTCAACATATTTGTATTTTCCCTCAAGTGTTCAACTATATTAGGCACAAAACGACGTAAGAAGTTCATCTTACCGTTAAATGCTTGGATCTCTTTCTTGTTACGAGGAAAATCTATCTTCTGTATAGCTTCCACTCTAGCAAGATCGATGCGGATTCCTTCCTTTGATATTATGTGACCGAGAAACTTCCCCTCATCCATGGAAAACAAGCTCTTTTTGGGATTGAGTGATATTCCATATTTTCTACAATGCTAAAAAATAATTTTCAGATGATAAATATGCCCTTTATCTGAATTTGAAAATACAGTCAAATCATCAAGATACACTACTAAAAAATACATCTTTCTCATTTGCGAAGGCAATGTCCATGGCACGCTGGAATGTTGCTCCAACATTCTTTAAACTGAACAACATCTTGGCATAGTGGAATGTCCCCCAAGGAGTCGTGAATGTTGTCTTGTCCCTATCATCTTCATGAACCAAAATTTGATTGAAGCCATAATACCCATCGAGCAGCGACATACGAGATGCTCCAACTACTCTCTGGGGAATGTGGTCCATTTTCGGCAATGGGTAGTTATCTTTCAATGACACTTTATTCAAATTTCTGAAATCTATTCACAATTTGATCTCACCTATCTTCTTCCTCACAGAAACCAAATTGGAGATCCAATTTTAAAATCTGATCGGAACGATTATATCATCTTTGTATAATCGATTTACCTCCTTTTCTATTGACGACAAAAAGTTTGGATTTATCCTTCTCAGCTTTTGGCGAAATGGCTTATGATTTGGCTTAATTGGAATGATATGCTGAATTATACTTTTGTCATATTCCTTTAAATCTGTATAGTCCCATGCAAATACATCAGAAAATGAAGACAATAAACTAATGTATTTAGCTTTTACCTGAGGAGGTAATTCCTTTGACAACTTCACCATATTTGGATTCTCGGCTGTTCCGATATTAACATCTTCAATCGGTCAGCACTAAGCTTGGCTTTTGGGTTACATCATCTTGATCAAATAATTGCTCTAAAGGTATGAGGCCTCTAGGGATGACATTATCTTTCAACTGTAAGACTTCCATATGATTTACCTCTATTTCTGGTTCACCATCATCTTGCTCACCATCTAGATAAGTGTCTTTATATTTGCCTTCATTTTGCAGAAAATCCTCAATCTCTTTATCATGTTGAATCACCTACCAATATCTTAGATTATCAGGGACAACTAGGTGATGCTTCACATGAATTTAAAACTTATTGTTTGAATTCATTAGGATCTTTAAGTTACTTGCAGCTATAGCAAGAGAATCTACAATAACATTTTGTGTACGAGGGGCACATGTCAAAGTATGATCTGGAAACAACCTCAAAATATCTAAAATTGCATTATGCTAAGCCCTCATTTGCGGATGTTTGGCTTGGTATTCACCCTTGACTTGTTTGATTACTAATTCTGAGTCACCATAAAATGAAATTCTCTTTGCATTCAACTTCTTAAGTATCTTCAACCCTGCAATTAGTGCCTCATACTCAGCTTCGTTGTTATACAAATCGAAAGCCAATTTATATGAACAAATTCTTACATTACCTGGGACTTTATTTGGTAGGAAAATAGGGTTGCGTATCCAAATCCCAATTCCTGCACCATCCTTACTTACCGCTCCATCAAAATCCATACTCCATAAGCCAGCTTCGTCCTCCAAGTGTTAGAATTATGTTTGCTCTTCTACCTTTTGTTGCTATCCATCAATTTTCTGCTACTGGTGGAATGTAGACTGTTCAGCGGTACTTGCATGCCTTTGTCTTTCTTGATCAATTACTGGCCTGAAATTTTCTGTTATCTCTGGAACATCTTCCACTTCAACTAGTTGACTATTCACATCATTAAAACCACTATCTGAATAAAGAACAAAAGGTTCTAAATCTGTATGTAGATAGTTAATTGGATGATTCAAAGGTTTCTCCTTACTTGTGATCATATACTTCATCTTCTTCTCCCTATATAATTTTCTCAGCTGACCAAACACGGGGATAGTGGCATAGGAGAAATCTAATTGCAATGCTCCTTTCACTTTTTCACCCCACGACCTAGACAAAAGCATGCCAAATCTAGGGTGAATGTCAGCCACAACTACATCCATGAGAACATTCTTTGTTGGAATCTGATCTAAAGTCACAACCAAATCCTTAATGAGACCAATACATCTGACCCTACTGGAATCAAAAGAATAAAGATCATGACCCAATTTTTCCATAATTGCCTTTAGCATCAGTTTGTGAGATGCTACTGAAACAAACATGGCGTTGTGCAAGACTGTTAGGGTCCCACCCTAACCCCCTTATTTATGTAATAGAATCGAGTCATAGTTATAGTTAATTAAAGAGTCAATAAAGCCCATATTAATAATTGTAAGTGGTTAACCCGCATTTGATGAAGGGACCACAGTTAGTTGCAAATGGGCCATGGTATTAGATAGATGGTATTAATAAGAACCATAGTAATGCCCCATGGTATTGCATGTATGAATCCTATATAAAGGATAGAGACTCCCCTCGAGGAGCATCGTGTCTTATTTTATATTGAGCTCTGCGCTATTGGAAGTTGCCCCCTCGAAGAGGCAAGTGAACCCCTTATTTATGTAATAGAATCGAGTCATAGTTATAGTTAATTAAAGAGTCAATAAAGCCCATATTAATAATTGTAAGTGGTTAACCCGCATTTGATGAAGGGACCAAAGTTAGTTGCAAATGGGCCATGGTATTAGATAGATGGTATTAATAAGAACCATGGTAATGCCCCATGGTATTGCATGTATGAATCCTATATAAAGGATAGAGACTCCCCTCGAGGAGCATCGTGTCTTATTTTATATTGAGCTCTGCGCTATTGGAAGTTGCCCCCTCGAAGAGGCAAGTGAACATTGCTTTCTGAATAATAAAATACTTACTGGTATTTCTCATTGTTCTATGTTCTGGGTATATTTCTTCGCATATTTGGTATTTTGGTATCGTCCTGTAGGTTAAGAGCATAATGAAGACATAATCATGCAATCTAAGGCTGATGTAAAATGGGGCTACTTCACTATCCTCAGAGTGGCCTTCTAATGCCGGACCAAAAATAAGCTCAGGTTGGTCATCTTCCACATTAACCATATCAGACAAGGGATCTACATTCAAAATCTTTGACACTTGACTCTTATAACTGATGTTGTTCATTAATTCAGTCAGAGGTATCGACACTTTTAACTTATAAATCTCATTCTCTAAGCTAAAGGTTGTAGTTTTATCTACCTCTTTGGCCGGAGAATCCTTCATTTTAGACTTTTCCTTTGTTGTACTTGGATGATTTGTCTTCTCATTTGCAGATTGTACTTTGCTGGAAGTAGGATCTGCTGGTTCCTTTCCTTTTCTTTGAATATTAGGAGAATCATTGGTTGTGCTACTTCCTTCTGCTTTTGAATTGGATTGATTGGTACATCCCTACTCCTGAGTGAATACTGTCTTTGCTGCATTGTCAGTGCATTCATATATCCCATCTGATATTCATCTGAATCTTATTCTAGGACTGTTTCATTGGCTAGTATAAAATCCTCATCTTTCTGTACAGTCGGGCTTTCTGAATATTCCTCATCCTCCGTGATATAGATAGGCAAACCATCTATTGTAAAAAGGTGATTCTCCTCTCCTATTGGATTCTCATCATCCTCTTACTCTAGGCCTTGCACATAGTTCTGCTGTAGAGGTGTTTTGACTTGCTGCTGTGCTGATTGATCTTGCGCTCTTTGTTCCCGTTGTTTAATCCTAAACTGTGGTTGCTGCTGACCATGGAAATTTGGATTTCTGATTGGTGTCTTGGACTTGTCAGCAATTGTGAATCTATCAAACATTTTCTCAATTTTACGAAGAAAATGATCTGAGGAAGAAGCTTCTTCCTTTATGGTCACTTTCTTCTTGGTCTTCGTCCTAGCTCTCTTAGCTAGCAGATTTGCCTCCACGCTCACTGCAATTTTCTGCGTATCCTCCAATGTAACAGGATCTCGTTCTCTCAATTGGTATGCCATGTCGGGATCAAAACCATCGGGGAATTTTATTAAAGCCAGCCCCATCGGTGGCTTGATATCGATTGGAATATCATTATAGGCAGTATTGAATCTTACACAGTAATCTTGGACACTTTCACCAACATTCCTCTTTATATTTTCATACTCGGAAAGAATTTGGAGTGGATTTTTCTTTACCTCCCAATGATCCAGAGATTGTCTATGAAGATCGGGCAATGTATTGATAGTCCCCACAGGCAGTGCTCTGAACCACTTTCACACCTCGCCTCCAAAACTTTGCACAAACAATCGCATGGTCACATTCTCTTCATCTATCTCATGAAGATCAAAGAAGTCGTTCATCCTATCAACATGTTGCTGCGTTGTGATACCTTGGGTAGCATCAAAAAATGGTATCTTACTTTGGTAATCAGTAGGCATAGCATCCAAGTTCTATGGCAAAACGAGAGGTGCATATCTGGTAGCCATTGCTCGAGGTGGATTAGAAATTGGCCTTGGAGAAGCAGGAGGATTTATAACAACAACGACAGTTAATGCGATGGGTGTATGAGGTGTCGAAGGAGGGGAAGAGGTGATAGGTGTTTGAGGTGTTGAAGGAGGGGAAGAGATGGTAGATCTCCAATTAGATATGCTAGGTTGCACGGGAAGGGTGGGGATAAACTGAGGTTGAGAATGAACTTCAAAACTAGACAAGACAACAGATGAACCAAGAGTAGCAGATGCAGATTCTAAGAGCTTAAGAATATTGGTAGCCACTATATATATATATATATATATATATATATATATAATATATATATATATATATATAATATATAATATATAATATATAAATATCTAGTTATTATCTAATCTGATTTTATTTGGTTACATAATTTTTTTCATTATGGAGGACAACTTTAGTAGTTTAGTGGCTTCATCAGGGTTATTATTATTATATTTATTTATTGATATTTTTTATTATTAATTTTTTGTTTTATGTTTATTGTATCTGATTATATTATTTATTATAATATTTATCTATTTATTTATTTTATATTATTATTATTAATTATTTTGTTTAACAATCATTCATCACTTTAATCTAAGGAATATAAGTAAGGGATATTTTAAAATATTTCTCTTATCTTAAACATTTTTATTAATTTTAAATAATATATATATATATTATATATATAATATATATATATATATAATATATATATAATATATTAGTTCAATAAATAATTAAATGATGTATTAAACAATCTTACTAACCTTTCTAACTAACCATGAAAGTTTAGTTTTTCTTGGTATTTATAATAGTATGAATAATTAATAAATTAAATAAATTTATAAACGGATAAAATTTGATAGAACATCAATAATAATTAGAAAAATTTTATAAACAATTTAACTTACCTTTTTAAACTAACCATCAAGATTATTAATCTCATCGTTTACCTTAACAAACTATTTCATATATATATTTAATTTAATAAATGAATAATTTAGTTTTGAATTTACCATTAGAATTATATATTTATTTTTTCCTAATATTATTATTATTCATTTATTTTTATCCTAACCACCTATTATTATTATTAGTTTTGACAAAGAATGTAATGTATTAAATAAATCATGTTATTATTTTTATTCTATTCTTAAAGAAAATATCAAACTACAATAAATTTAATAACCATTGGAATGATTGTGTTAACAACCTATGGTTATTATTCTAATTTAAAATACGTTCATTCACACATTTATCAATTTTACCTAATAGTATAATATATCATTAATCTTAATATTATAAAAATAATAATATTTTTTTTTTTTAATATAATTTTGACCAGAGTCAAATTTAGCCGTTATTTAGCCGTTGGAGTCTCTGCTCAGTCTATTTAACATGCTAGGTCAGATCTGTTTTTTCAACTTGTCCTGACAATGAACCACACTAGTTGGTTCGAAACGCGTCGACAAAGGTCTTTTTTATGTGATTTACGCCGAAGCTCTTATTATAACTATGACAAATCACATAAGCCTCAATTCTACAGCCACAATAGATGTTTGAAGTGAATTCAAAATATAAGCATCAATTGATCTATTCGCTCTTTCAGTTTCAAGGTACTGGACAAATTTTGGATTTAAAACAGTATCACCAATCGCACTTTCAGATTTAGTTTCAAATAATGATAGATCAAAGAGTTCATCAAATGGGAGATCTTCAAGATATTGAAATACGACGGGGCATGAATGAGATCTGAAAACCGACCTTGGACTCAATGAAATTTCTTGCTTGAGTATCTTTGGAATGAGATTTGGGTTTTCAAACACGGGAGGAGGATTAGGATCAGGATTGGCCCTCGTGTATCTTCTGGAAGCCAATGTGTTGATTTTTTCCCAAAATTCAAATGGACATTACAATATTTAGCCAAATGAATTCTAAACCTATCATCCAAAAGTTTAGAATTGTTTTAAAAGTATTGGGGTGATATTTTTCAGTTCTTCCCCAGTATGGTCGCCACTATGTTAGTGCCTAAATCTACCTTAGGCTGAAGGAAGGCAGGTCTAGGGTAACATCAAACCACGCTTAACTTGGTAGCTAGCCCTACCAGGTCGGGAGAGGGCTCTCTCCTTGTCAATCTCAATTAGGATATTGGTAATTATGGCTTGAGATGATAGAAATGAAATGTTGATTTTAGGCTAGGTATATTAGGTCAGATGATTTTGATTGATTTTGATAGTTGGTTGCTGGATCAAGTGAAGAAGGCAACTTTAGATCTAGGAAATCAACTTAGATTTGTAGGATGTTCTGTGGGGCGAGGTAGGTAGGTGTTTTGGCACTTTGAATAGGGTGTGATGGTAAGTATAAGACTAGTGAGGAGTTGGAGAGGGCATGCAAAGTTCATGAGTCCTCTTCAAATAGCAGAAAACATTAAAAACTAAATGTATCCTCAAGGAAGAGCACTGAATATCAATGGATTCCACCTATTTATCTTGATTCATTTAGTTATGAAGAAAGAAATAGATGTTGACACATATACACATAAGAGAAACTAAATAACAAAGGAAGAAACAATTCCAAGACACATTACCACAAGCATCCCACAAAATGTTGCAAAACCTTGGTTCATTTCCTTGCCAAACTGCAGAAGTGATTTACAATGAATCTAAAAAAATCTACAAGATTCCAAAATTTACAAATGACTAAGAAAGTACATAATATAGGCATCAAAACACCTATGCTAGTCCCATCCGGGGTCAAATCCATGAGAAAAGGGGTGGTTTCAACCATATCTAAACTAAGAATAGGAATATAGGCAGTGGAACAACTTGCCTTTAAAACCAAGGAAACCGATTCATTTAGTTCAAAACCACCTTTGACTTGATGTATCTACCCTATTAAGTGTTTTACATCCATAATTAAATCAAATTACATCATTCACCATGATAATTTCAGCAAGAGGGCAAGAAAAAGTTAACTGCAGAGAAAACTAGGCGAAATTTGGAAAAACATGCAAAACTCGCAAAATTCCTTCTTTGCGCAGCGCTTTTTCTAGGCCACTTTTGGAAGGTTTCTAGAAGTCCAAATCAGGTGCAAGATAGCTCATTGGAAATATTGGTGAATCTAATTTCTGGAACAACTTGAATTTCTGAATTTGGAGTCCATTTACCCCTCCAAAAATTGAATATCCCAAGACTGCTTCTTGTGTGGCAAAAAAGCAGCAGAGAGAGCACTTTTGGGTGTTTTTTGCGCTTTTGGAGACCTATACCTTGTCCAAAATTCTCAGCCATTTCTGAGCATGCATATTTTTCCTTGCTGATTCCAAAAGTATAAACTTTTTTGCAAATGTATGCCCCCAACAAAAGCACAACGCCACTTGAAAAAACCTGGTTTTTGCATTAAAATTTTCAAAAATGACAAAAAATGCTCCAAATTTCTTGAAATTTGGCATGAGTGATCCTTGTTAAGTACTTTGTTGGGCCAATGATGCTTCAGCCAAAATCTTGAGCTTATCTTGCTCTTTTTTTCTCCTCAAATCTCTTTTTAGCTTAGCCTTTAACCTCTTCACCCTTGTTCTACAAATTTTGTTCCAGGTTAGATAGTGATAAGCCATATGGCGCACCATTTTCTTCTCTTTGTTGGCTTTCTCATGCATCTTTTTACAGGTGAATGTTTTCCCTTTCCAATCATGATTCCCAGTCATCTTCAATTTCTTGCTCAAGGGAGGTCACCTTGATCTTTCTCTTCTTTTCCATTTGTCCATTCTCCCTAATCATTTGCAGCTCCATAATAGTTTGCTTATCTGTCAGTTGCTTGTTTTCCTGCTCAAGAAAATTGATGATCCATTTGGCCCTCTCAAGATCAAGTGATAAGGATTGTATTTCAGTCTCCTTCTCTTTGATAATCATGTCTTTGAGTTTTGAGATTTGAGAGCCCAAATCAATGTCATCCTCCTCAATCAAGACAAAATCCCTGTCTTGCCCTTCAGTAGGGCCCTCCTCATGCATCCTTTGCTTCCCTTTGTCTTTGCTCTTTGATTGCTGGCCAACCTGTATAGTTGGAGAAGAAGGCAAAGCCCCTTTCACACTTGGTGAAGATAACATTTTCCTGTGGTCTGGTGAAGAAAACGAGACCCCTTCCACCCCTGGTGGAGATAATTCTCGCCTGGTAGCAGCAAAAAGGCTCCTGGTGCTTCTCTCATAGGTGACAAACACTGGCACACCTGTAGTTTCAGTCTCATGAACACTTGGTTGTCCTAATGGCCCTCCTTCCTCTTGAGGCACTAATGGAATCACTTGAGGTCCTTTGAAAATATCATGGGAAATGAAGGTATCCCATGGTATGTTAAGCAACCTTAGCTGATACAAAACAACAATTTTAATCAGTGAGAAATGGTAAATGTTGTTGAATTGCTGAGGAAAATGTTTCCTTTGAACATAGAGAGCCATCTTCTCGATATTCCTGCATATAAAGTATGGGAGATTCATCATCCTCACTCTTGTGAAATGCATCAACAATCTGACATGATATGTATATAGGTGGGAAAACCTTCATTCATAGGTGAAATACTTGATGATAAGTTTCATGAGAGGAGCATAAATGTTCTACAAGTATTTGAAAGGAAAAACCTTGCTGATTTGCCTCTAATATCCAGCCTTAATGGAAGGCTTATAATTCTCTCTTCCCACATGCTACCCCTTATTCCATTGTTCACCTACATTAGGGATGCTTGTTGCTGCTGCAATGGTTTCAGGTGTCAAGGTGAAAGAGACACCAGCAAGGTTCACCTGGCCATTTTGAAGATGAAGAACAAACAACCTAGCAAGCTCATGATAATATTTCACCCTCTCTACCATTTCACAAAACTGATAACAAGGCTGGTGTTTAAAGCAAGCTACAACAAGAGGGCAAGCAAGTAATTCTGTGAGAGTGGTGGGCTCCTCTCGGATGAGTTTTCCTCCTTTGTGTGGCTTTCTTGGTACATGAGCTTCTCGAGAAGAATGATTGAGAGTTTCCTCTTCCCTCTCATAGTTTGAATCTCTCTCCATGCTTATGAATTTGGAGTGAAAGCAGATGAGCATGAAGAGATTTTGGAATATGAAGTGAAAGGGTTTCTTTTGGGGAATGAGTGGAGTGAATGGTATTATGAATGTGGAATGAAGGGTTTGATAGTGTAGTGAATGTAGTGAAGGAATAGGATGGTGGGAGTTAGGGTTTGGAAAATGCGAGTGGGGTTTTGGGAGTGAATGTTGGTGATTGTGGGAGAGGGAATGGGATTTAGGGAAAATATATTAAGGGAATAGAAACAACAAAATAGCTAGGATAAGTACCCTTTGCAAATCTATGAGACAATTTGGAGGATAGCTAGGGTTTGATTTTTTGAGATATGAAAATCACCACAATTGATAAAAAACCCTTGCTAAACTAGGTGGGAAGCTTTACTTACTTGATGAGAGGCCCATTAAGAAATTTGAAGTGAATTTGGGTGGCTTGAATTGTTTTGATGCTCAATGTATAGGTGCGCAGCGCTGCCTCTCAGGTGCGCAGCGCACTTTGTATGCGCAACGCTACCTCTCAGGCACATAGCGCACTTTGTATGTACAACACCAAACCAATTTTATATGGGAAAACTGAAACATGTGTGCAACGCCGATTGTGTGTGCAGTGCCAAGGCCCAAGTGCGCAACATCGACAAGATGATTGTATTTTTCCTTTGTTTTTGCCATCTTTCTCCAGAAACACGAATTTTCTCCCTTTAGCTCATTTAGTTGCAACAATGAAGACTCAAACACATGGATTGGATTTTATATCCTTTTTCTTTTAATTTTTCATTAACCAAACCCACTTTTCTAATGTTTTGCTAGCTTTTTTCACAAATGCTCTGTTTCACTTACATTTGACTTTTGCTTTTTTGTTGGTGGACTTTTACATTGATTTTTTGTAATGGCAGGAGTTGCCTTGGTTACCAGGTCACTAGGAACAACTATTGAACACTTATTACATATATAAACATTGAAATTACATGAAATTTGTACAATAATGGAAAAAACCCTGTTTTCACCTCAAAACAGAGTTTTGAGGCAAAAAATATTTATTGAGCATAACATAAGTAGATTTATGATTTTATGAGCTTATTTATGCTCCTCATGTGCCTGTTGACATTTTTATTCAATTAAGATGACCATGATGACAAACCCTAAGACCTAGTGGGACCAAACCCTAAAACTGATTTTTATAAATGAAATGAAATAAGATGACAGTAAATGACTAAAAAAAATGTATGAACAGGTTAGCAAGTGAATGGCATGAGGGAAATTGACATGAAACCACTACCATCAGTTGATCCATGACCTAACAGAATGCAGTGTGCAAAAGAGATATTTGATCACTGATGGAAGTGTGAAGATACTGACACTAACAGGGTCAACGCAATAGGGTCGTCAATTCTCCACGTACTCTGACTATTCGCTAATATAGATAGCCACTCATCCATTTTGAAAGGGAAGAAACAAAAGAAATCTTAAGTCTCGTCTATGTACAGGTATCTATTCAACCAATGTTCCTTAGATAATCACTGACATCTGTTCTCTCTAGATGCAAATGCGTGCAACTTTCGATTGATCCACTTTTCGGTTTCCTTCTTAGTAGGGAACCACTTATTTGACATCACATATTCCTCAGACATATCTCGATCTCGACAATGGAACCATTTGTTGGCTTGATGGGGCCTGACCGAGGTTCAGCGTTATCTGCGCTAACCAACAAAACCCTAACTTCTGGCCCTTTCGGCAACAACCCACGTAGCATGGGTTGCAGTCTTACTTGGAGCAATATCGGGGGATGACAGAACAAAGTTTTTGCATCCATAGGCTTGTGTGATGGACTCCCAAAGTTCTTAAGGCTTAGATCTACCTTCGCGCACCTTTAACCCTTGCAAACAGACAACTACTATAAATTTGTCTAATTGACTTCCATATCTTTGCAAAGGTCCTAATTATCCTTAAGATGCATAAAGAATACAGATCTACTAGTTTTGCGCAGTAAATAAACATTAATTCATACAAATCATAACATATAGCGAGGATACATAAACTTTGTCGAAGTAATAATTAAGACACATATGCATAAGAATTGGCTCAAAATAGTATTTATTAAGTATAAACATTTAGATACAGACTTCTTTTCCCTGCGCACTCAGCTGCAGGGGCCCGCACACTTAGCCTGCAGACTTACCAAGGTCTTTGCATACTCGACTGTGGGAGCTTTCCCCTTTCACCTAAGTACAGAAAACAAAGACACATATGCATAAGAATTGGCTCAAAATAGTATTTATTAAGTATAAACATTTAGATACAGACTTCTTTTCCTTGCGCACTCAGCTGCAGGGGCCCACACACTCAGCCTGCAGACTTATCAAGGTCTCTGCATACTCGGTTGTGGGAGCTTTCCCCTTTCACCTAATTATAGAAAAAAAACCTTTCCTGCCTTAGCACCTTGCCCTTAAAATGATTATTATCAATTAGATACCTTTCTAAGACTCGTTATGACTCATCTATATATAACATATGCTTTACAATACCATGGTTCGTGAACCATGGGCAGGTCTCAAAAACTCTCTATCACTTACCCCCCTAAGGGACTAAAGCCCCTTTTTATCATACTAGCTTCACGCTCCACTTCCACATTTAGCGAAGACTTTACATTCGTTACAAAAATATATTACAAAATTTACCAAAATTTGACCAAAATGACCCAAGGGACCCTATCCCAACAGTTACTAAAGCAAGAATGATTATCGGATAAAACAATTATGGCATGATATTTTTGGTTAATAGACAGTAAATATAGATTAGCTTCAACAGATTTGCAAATTCTTTAAACGGTAAAATCATCTTCCTCATGTGATGGTTGTAATACACCATTTCCTTTTAAATGGTTGCACACTGCATTGACATTGTCATTGTCGAAGGAAGTGAAAATAAATTCCAGTATAGTAGACACATGAAACAATTCAGGATACAATGAGTGAAGAAGAATTTTATTCACCAAATAACTCATTTGTTCATTATCACTCAAGAGGATTTTAGGTGCAATGAAGAAAAATATTCACAAGAAAAGCCAAGAGATAACTATTCTGAAATGCATCTAATAGACTTGATTCCTTCGGCCAAAGATAATATTTACAATGATCAACTTCATAGTTCCATGATTTTATGAGAGATACACATTCCAAACCTGAGTTAAGTACAAGAGACTTGCTTGGAGATGAATAATCTGAAATAGAATATTGAATCCAATTAGAAACTGAATCTCGAAAGTTTGAAAGAGTATATGCAAAATACCAAAAATCTTTCAAGAAGGAATTTACATTGAGTGAAACCATGCAAAGAAAATGATTTTGTGAGAAAAAACAGATTTGAATTAGTTAGGGTGCCTTACCAGAGTCACGAGATCCTAACATAACCATCAATGGAAGTTGAAGTGCCTCTACTTCCTAACAACTCCCATAACTTCCAAAGATTGTAAAATCACATTTTGAAGATTGAAATAGATTGCTCATGGTGTGAGGATAGATACTAGCATTGATTTTAATAAGGCCATTACTAACAGCTTGGAAACCATATTAGTCACTAATTTGATCATATTTTACAACTTTAATAACCAACTTACTCTAGTTGAAAGATTCTTCTGATCACAAATCTAGAGCTGTATGAATAAGAGAAATTTCATGAGTGATATGATTTGAAGAGTTTCCCTTATGAAAAATAGGAAATGATAAGGGATGGAAAGAATACTCAATGATTTGATTGTTTTCCTTTTCATCATGGATAATCGCACTACCTTGTGTCGACTGAGAATTTAACTCATCATATGAAGAACTTGAAGAGCATAGACTATCTTCATCGCAAGTAGATGCATCACAAAAAATAGAGCACAAGGGATAGTGAGATAAAGAGGAAGTTTCGATAAGAAAATATTGTATTGTTGGATTAGATTCAAGTTCTAATTCTTTCAAATCAAAATCTTCTTGAGAAACCAATAGATTAAATAGTTCAATTGGGAATTCATTATCACATACATCAACAGAGTCAACATCATTGGAATGATCGTTGTGCAATACTACAAATGTAAATAAATTAATTTCATTTGATTCATTATCGAGATTAGAAAATTGAAATTCATCCAAGAATGGAAGGGCATCATCTTGACATGGGGAAATTTGAAAAAGAGAATAAATATCGAAATAAACATCCCATTTTTTATCCTCTACTTGTGTAATATGACAACCTTGTACTTAATCGCAATTTGAACCAACAACTTGAAAATCAAGCGGATCATGGTCCAAAGAGTCATGGCATATAGATGCTAGAGGATGATAGATGTCCTTTGAAGAAATAATACTTTTAGTAGAACTAGATTCAAGATTGATATTAAGAGTGTTAACGTCATTTTGAGGAATGGAAGAATTAACCTTCACCCTAGGATCCAAGAACCATTCCAAGGTTTCCTCCATTGGATCTGGATCATGAGAAGCAAACGAAGGTTGAAGAGATGGATCAACTATTTGATTTTTAGATTTCCCAACTTTGGCATCATCACAAGGAGACACCCATATCAGAATTGAAAAGGGAGGAGGATAAGGAACAAAAGGAATAGTAGGTTCCTACTCTATAGTTAGAGGTGTCTCGTGATTTACAAGAGTTGGGAAAACAAAAAAATCAGGAGTTTTAGATTCACCATGCTGTTTCTACTAAATCTGCAAGGAGCTATTGCTCTGTGATCTTGTGTCCAAATACGATCACCAGACAGAGAAGAACAAAATAAATGAAATAATAAAGTAATCCCAATCCCAAATGCCCAATTGTGCAGCAAGTAGTCAAATCTATGCTATAAAGATAAGATATCACACTTGGAATCCTTGCACGTTGGGGAAGGTTTTTGAGTTTGATGTAGCTCTTGTGCTCCACTCGAACGATCCAACACATCTGCACTAGATCTCTATATTTGCACACAATCACAACTAAACAAGGACAACGTGTGATCTTACTTGGAAGATCATTAGATCAAAAGTAATAGATATAATCATATAACATGATGAACACAAATTCATATAAGGAATGGAACATAGATTTCCATTAATTATGAAAGGAAACAATACAATTCTAAACTTTCACCTCCAAGCCTCTTCTCCACAATCCAGTAGAGTTTCTCCACTATATCTAAGAAATGAGCATGAAGAGTAGTAGACCAATGGAAAAATACCTCACAAGCTATAGCAACATAATCTCAAGATCTAAGTCTCAATACTATCTCTCCAAAATTAGCTGACCCTCTCAAACGGTCCAATATAAATAGGAAGAAGAGAGGTCTCAGGAGCATGTATTTGGATGCTCAGGACAGAGAGAATTCATAGAAAATTCTAAGAGATAAGTCTCGGCCAGTTTGAATAGATAAGAAATCAAACTGATCTCCTAGGGACTAAGGCACTCTAAAACACATCCCTGGTCGCTCCCATATAGGAGGCCTGAGAGTGACTGGGAGCCTGTAGTTACTCCCATAGGTTGTTGTACGAGTGAATTTGGGTAAAAATAGAAGAAAGAGAGTCTCGAGTTTGGAAAAAATCAATTAGAATAAAGTACTGAGGGTCACTGACCTAGAGGGGTGAAACAGGCCAATAACACATGCAAAGAGATATGAACCAAATGCTCAGACTTTTATTTCAAGAAATCCCAATCCATGTCTTCTTCAGAAAATTCATAACAAAGGAGATGGAATCGATCATAGAAATACTCTATTGATTCGTTAGGCCTCATTCTTAGTTGATTGATTCTTTTAAGAACATCCTGGTAATCATACCAATCAAATGCTAAATGAAGCTCCTTAATGAGGTGTTCAAAAGAATGAAGACAAGCATGTTGTAGGGTATGCCACCATTAGTTAAATCGACCTTCAAGTGTGAGGCAGAAAATAATATAAGCCACATCTTCACATTCAATTTCATAGTGTTGACAGTTGTCAAGAAAAATCGATGCATGCTCGGAAATGGATGTATCACTCTCACTATCAAATTAAATTGTGACAAGTCATCAAGTTGTTCCACGAAGATGAAAAGTTTACCAGGTGATAGGTTGGATAAACATTTTGCGATTATGATTTGGGGAAGAGCCATTTCAGATAAGAGATTCAAAATAGACTCAATGGGCACATCTTATCATCTAGCCCTCCTTCTAGCGCCATTTCTTAACAGTGTTGGAATTCTCTCAACCAAGGGGGTCTCCCCAATGAAAAGTCACAATTAGACTTCACGTCGTTTGGTGTGGGAGCCCTTTTGGAATCAAGGCCCAACTGCCATGTTTTCTTATAGATTTTCCTTGGCTACAGAGTTCAACATAAGAGAGTAATACACAGGTATTTTTGGATCAACAAGTGGGTATGCCTTGTGAAATGTTCAGCTGCGAAAAGTATCAAGGTCCTTCTACTGAAACAGAAGAGAAAAGTGGGCCCTTTAACGATAAGTAATAGTACTAATCTAGAAAAGGAACACGAGCATATACATACGAATGAATCATTGATCAACCAATGAAATAGTTCACAAGGAAGTAATGATTGTTAAAGAAAATATAACACACCTTCAACGAGATAAGTACCAAAGGCACCGAAATAGTTCAATTTCCTTAGTACAGATGAAAAAAACATGCATCAAAAAAATTCAAAGAATAGTCTTACAATATTCACAACATATGAATAAAAGCGTGTTGGCTAAACGAGCTTTTGAATTAAGTAAAAATTCAAAGATACATCAAAAAAATGAACACCACTAGCCCCAATAGTGGAGCATTAGAGCATCCACTTTCTCCTCCAAAATAACTGTCTTTCTCCCATATGTCTGGTAGGAGGAACCAAGGTGAAAATTCCTTTACATGAGCAATGAAAGTGTATATATAGGAAATGGGGTGATCATTCACCTCCCTTGTGACTCTTGGACTACCCTCGTGATTGTTTGACTTATCTATGACCTTTCGACTCCCTCGTGACTTCTCGCATTCTAGACATGGCTCTTTGACTTCCACTTTACATTACATTTCATATACATTGAAATTACATAATCCAGAAATGATGTGGCCAATGATTACATGACACTTGACAAGATATGATAAGACATTAGTGACATGGACTACATGATGACATGGAAATGTTAATCCATTCTTGTTGTTGCTATCTTTCAATTTTCATGATAGATGGTGCATGTTCTTCATCTTCGTCCTTCATCTGGCTTGAAGGTAGGGAGCTTCAATGTGGTATTGATTTCTAGTTGTTGTCGCAATTTGGTTTCCCTTTGTTTTGGCTTGATTGATCAACTTTCTTTCATAGCTTAAAAGGTGTCTTCTAGTAGAGTTTCCATTTTCATCCCTTTCATCATCATCCTATCATAACATGATAGAATACCTGCAAATTAAATCCACTCATGACAAGACGACATGAGTTTGATAAAACCCCCTAGTCTAACATGATGCATACAATCCATTAACTAAGCTAGAACCATGTGACAGGCTGGGAATCGAGCTAAGGGATTGTACAATGGCATAGATCAGGATGTTAGGGTGAAGGACTAAGCTTTGAGATTGCATAGTGCATAGTTCAAGTAGGTTAGGGCTTGCCATCTATGCAGTTGAGGGACTCAAGGTTTCAGGTTGAGGGCTTAAGGCTTGAGGTTGCCCAATGCACAGTTCCGAAGGGGAAAATGCCAAAGGATTACGTAGTTGCACAACTTAAGAGGTCAAGGGCCAGGACTAAGCCTTGAGATTGTGAAATTTGCAGCTCAGGGAGGCGAGGGAAAAATAACTGCACATTTGAGGGGCTCAAGGGGTTAGGCTTAGGGCTTGAGCCTTGAGGTTTCCCATTTTGTAGTTCTAAATGGACAAAGGCCAAGGGATTGCGAATTTATGTAGTTCAAGGGCTCAGGGATGAGGCTTGATGCTTGATACTACGTGGTGTGCAAAGGAGTCTGACTGAAGGTAGGGATTGCGCAGTTATGAAGCTCAAGGGTTGGGACTGAGCACTAAGATTGTGTAATGGGGAATTCTAGAAGGAAGGGGCTGTGCATTGCGTAGTGCCAAGAGAAAATGTTGGAGCTTGAGGACTGAGACTACACAATGCATAGATTAGGAAGGCCGAGTGAGGCCAAGTTGATTGGGTAAGAACTTTTCCAGATTTAGCTAAGTGTGGGACCAATGAGACCAATGTGAACAATGATAAAACTTAGTTATGGTCACACACATAGAAAAATTGATGACAAAACATTGATCACTCATATCAAATGAACAACAAAATACCCCCAATGTGACAACATTGCGATAACTTTCCCTAAGTTCAACACTAAAGGTACACTTTGTGATGACAGTGACAACACTTGTGCAACAGTGCTTGAAACTTTAGGAATGAGTGCGATACATGTCTACATGATAATAATGAATCATTAGCACCAAGGTTATCCCTTGAAACAAACTAAAACTAAATTTTTGCGATGTGCCATGCCTGCCATGCCAAAAGATGACATTTGGGACAATAAGAGGAAAGTGCAAATGACACTTGCGAAATGCGAATGATATTGAAAGAGACACATGTCAGAATGAAGATAGCATGAAAATGACACTAATTACAGTGAAAAATGTAAAAGCGACAATCATAAATATGAAAGCGGCACTTACAAAAGCGAAGGTGCACAAGAGAAATTGTTGGAAAGACTCACTGAAAATAGAAGAACAATTGCAACCACAAGTGAGAGACTGTCGATGAGAGTGCACACTAACTATCAACACAGGTTGAACATTGCATAGGCATTGTCTTGATATACTTGTTCCATGCATGTTTAAGCTTGCATAAAAGAGTGCACTCATGAACTTGTTATGGATTGAGAATTTGTGAGAAGGTTCCTTTTGACACTTATTGATCGAACATAATGTGACTATGGAACAAACGATCACAAGATCCATGATAGGCTCCAAAATTAAAGTGTAGACTATATTTTGGAGGGTGTTTGTCATAGAGACAACATAACCATTCAACTATTTTGAGACTATCAAAGTTGCTAACAATATTAAATACATTACATCATTCACCTTGTTAAAAATAATTTTCTCCCTTTCATTTTTTAATATTTTGAATCATGCCCCCTTTTGACCATCCCAAAGGAGTAGTTGAGCAAAGATACTTATAATAGCATAATTTTCTCCTTAGTCATAAGTGTTTTCACAATAACCCTTCATGGTTGGGATAAGGATGTTGATTGAACCTGCAAAATTAAGGTTTAACTCCTTTTTTTGTGCCACCCATTGGTGATGCTCACCAAGTCCTTCCACCAAGTGGGTTTTATATTCTTCCATTTTTATCTTGAGAAATCTTTGGCTTCAAGTGGAAAGTCATCACATGCCCATGCTCAAAACAAAAGTTGCAATAAAAGTAATATGTTTTAATCTAATATCTACATCCAATTATAATTCTTGCACTACAACATAATTTTATTAAAAATCTCATCGCTCAAATCAATTTAAACATTGATTCAAGAAAAGTTTGTGGATCTCATGTCATAATCTCTATCCTTAGTGTCATAAACTCATCCGTAACCATACTAATGGATAAACAAGACAAATCACTAATTTATTCAAGAGGGAAATTAGCCACTCTTATCCAAAAACAAGACCTCTAATGATGAATCTAAATTTGGGTTGCAAATAAATATTAATAACTTCATAAAGAGGCCAATATAAACCAATGAGAATTAACAACAACCTATACTTACTCCAACTTTGAGAAAAAAAAATGTATAATAAGTAAAACTACCTCTACTTACTCCAACTTTGAGAAAAAAAAACTATAATAAATAAAACCTTACCTTTGGCACATAAATAGGCCTTCACCATATTCTCTATAAAAGAATCCCAAAAATTAAAAATTCAGATTAAATGGGTAAATTGCTCCAGATTATAAAAAACTAATCCTATTTCACCCAATTTTATACCTAATGAGTTTTCAAAATCAAACTTGAAATTTTCTTACACCTCATATTTAAAAAAATATTCCTATTTTACCTCATTCCATAACGATTCAATCTTAAAAACCAAAATCAAGATTTCTTTATCCGTAATAAAAGAAAAACAATAAAAATAAACACTTGAAATTAAAATAATAATAACTTTAACCTTACTTAAAGTCATTTTTAAATATCAAATAATATCTTTAAAAATATCTAGCAACCCATATAGAAAGTGGAGGTTTTCAAAACCCCAAAGGAAGAACTCATTCATGTGACAAAGGGAATTGCTTCCACCATGACACTTCATCAAAAAAAAAGAGGAGGAAGACTTCTCTTACGAACTTCCCCACCCTGAGAGTGGAACATATCATTTCTATTGTCCTCTTAAAAAAACTGTCTAGAGACCCCTTAAATGGTCTTAAAAAGACTTGTGTTTTCAACAAGTATAAGTTTCGATTTTAATTCATAGGCTTCCTTCTTAACCTACATATTATTGCATTCAAAGTTTTATGTTGTTTTATTTCAACACATGCTTGTGCTTTAAAAACAAAACATTATAATGGTAACTATTTTATAAGGCAAATTAATAATGGTACATGTTTTTTAATTATATTTAACATTTATTTATATCATTTTGGATATATTAATAATAATAATTTTTTAGTGTAGTTTATGGATTTTGAATATTGATGAACACTATGTCTATGAAATATTGGTATCAGGCAGATCTACTTGAAAGGATTACTTCATGCAAATTCACCTATAATGCTTAACTTCAAGGGTGTCAAATGAACTATGCCCATGGCTTTTCAATAATAAAAGTTTTTTAACTATGAACATTCGACTAATTAAACTAACCCCAAAACTTAAATTTAATAATTAATAAGAGAAAAAATAAATTAATTTAAACTGCAATTTAATAAATCATATATATAATTTTGGTTTGCAAATTTCTATGGTGTGGTTTTTGAGACAATGAATTTGGATATTCCACACTTTTCATTTTTAATTTGTCGACATTTCGAGTCTGGACCAAGACTCATCACCACGACTCATTTACAAAAAAGAGGAGCTGGAGTAATAAATATGATTATGTGAGGTTGTCAAGTTGGGGCGCCGACTAGTTTAATGATTCCTATTTAAATTCATTTAATAAATTACGAATTATATAAGTTACTTTATTTTAATAATAGATATATTGTGTTCATTTTTCTTTTATGTTGTATTAACTTTCTTGTAATCTTTTTATTTTAAATTTCTTCTAATTAAATACACTTATTTATGTTTAAATTGCTTTACCTAATATTTAATTATTGATTGATATAAGTTTATGTTATTAGCTAGTTATTTATCTAATGTAATCAGTTTTGTTACTTTGATAAATTATCTATTAATTTTTAATTCTTTAAATTTTATTTTTCTAAGTTTAAAGGAGAGGTGTTTAGTAAATGATTTATTTTAATATTTTGAATATTGACTAATTCAAGTTTATTTGATTCACTAGTTTCTAGGTTTTCATTAAATTTATTATGTATTTTTTGTTAGAAAAATATATATTACGGAGCAATGGAACACATAAAATATTGCAGAAATATAAACACAGAAAACACATAAAACAAGAGAGGCAGAGATATATGTGGTTCACCCAGTTTGGGCTACGTCCACCTCGAACAACCAGTTCTTCCTTTCTATTATCCAGCAAAATGTAGAGACAACCTACAGCAGATCCACTGTAATATACTCTGTTTTCTTTCACAGTCTCACCTCTCTGTTTCTTGCTCAGAGAATACACATCTATTACATAGCCTCAAATACAATGCCCTCATACAAAGAGAGGGGTTGCCTTCTAGGGCAAAAAAACCCCTAAACTAAACATAAGTTCTATCGTCAGATCATTCGCCTAATGAACAACCCAGATTGACTAGAAATTACTATACTTTTACAAGGAAATTTTACATCTGTTTTTAGCTTCGGGGACGTTGCCCCCGAAACCCCCACAGGGGGACCACTGGCCCCCAAACCCTCCAGCCGGGGGGGATTAGCCCCCCCAAACCCCCGCGGGGGGACAAGTCCCCCTGCACCCCCTGCGTGGAGGAGTGTACAAACTTCCTGGGGTATACATTGGGCTAAAACAAAGACCTCTAAACAATCATGCTCCACATTCAACATTTTTAAGTTTTTCTTACATTATTGTAATACGTTTATTCAAATTTTTATTGTATATTTAATTATTTTAACGTGTAAAAGTTGAAAATTAAAAGAATTTATATGGGTTTATTTTAATATATATTTTTATAAATATTTTTAAATATTTTTAATTTTATTGTTACATTTTGTTATTTGTTTGAAAAATAAAAATAAAATAGAATTTATTGGTTTATTTAATATATATTTTTTATAATTTTTAAAAATATATTTTATTATTATTATAGTGGTTTAATTGTTTTGTTTTTTTTTTCTATTTTTTCTATTTTTTATTTTTTGTTTTTATGGGTTTGAAATTTTATTCAATTTCTTTATTAATATTATAAATATGACAAATTTACTTAACTTGTAAATGCATCTCATGTACAATTATATGTTATGTGCATATATTTATATAAAGGAGGAAAACCTTATTTTCAAGAAAAAACCACAATTAAGACAATTCTCGATAAAATATTGGTAAAGTGTGTAGGAAAGAAACACTTTCTAGGTTACATCTACTAATTAATCAATTGGTTGAAACCTTAGCCACCATTCCATGTAGAAACACTAAAATTTCGAAACAAGAGCTAAAAAAACAAGGCAGGTCATAAATAATAGATCAAATCATCATGAGAGACACTAGCACCACCATAAGTCAAAACCAAGCTTGATAACTAGATACAACTACCATGAAACACTAAAGAAACAAACACTAATCCCTAGACAAATTCAAGCTCTTACAAGTGTAGGCTCGAACTAATGGCAGGTTGCTACTTGTCCTCTCCAGATTGGTTCAAAGAAATCATTGAATTTGTTGGTTTGAATTATTTTTGTGATTTGGTTGTCTGTTGGTGAATGTACGTGGGCCAATGGTTGGAGGCCACATGGGCCAATGGATGGCTGCCATGTGGCCTCCTAGTGGCATAGTAAAATTTGTTATGGATCGAATGGACCGCACTAGGGTCAAACACAAGACCTTCAACCAAACAATGAAGATCCTTACCGCCATACTACACCATGTCTCTTACTACATATGGCTCTCGTATTCTATTTAAATTTGGTGAAAAACTCGTTTGGGGGTTGGGCTAGGGCTAAGCCCCAGCCTTGGTGCCCAAGCCCACAGAACCACGGGGCAGGACCAAGAGCTAGGGCTTAGCCCCAACCCCAATTTATAGGCCTCCCTCATATAACCCATGGCAAATCTACGAGGAGGGGCCAACCCCTAAGTGCTAGAAAGGGGGCCAACCCCAAGCCACATGGCCCTTATATGACCACACCCTCCAACATATAGCGAGCACATGAAAATAGGCACCAACCCCGAGTTTCATGCGGTTTAACTTGACCAATGACAGTTAGTTGGGGGCTCATCAACAGGGGTGGGCAGCTAGCCTCAACCCCTGGGCACATGCCCCCCATACGACCTAAATTTTTGGAAATTGGGGGTCAGTGGGCATTTAAACTGTCTAAAAAGTTGCACCTTTAGACTGGATTGTACGCGTAATATTTGCATCGGTTCCCAGTTTTGGGCGTTGAGCCAAGTTTGGTGCGAAGTGGAGAACAGTTAGTAGAAGGAACTTTGGGAGAGCATAACTTCTTCATTTTGTGGCCAAATTGAGCCCAACAAGAACCCAACTATGGGTTTTTGACAATTTTGAAGCCATTGGAGACATAACATTTATATTCTAAGCAATTTAAATCCATGTAAACACAAATTTGAGAACATATTGAAAGAGGTCCAACAATGGAAGCTGGACCAAGAGATGTAGCCTAAGAGAGGGTTGAACTCCTTTATCATTTTTTCTATTATGTGTTTCTGATACGGCATATGATCTCTATTTTATGCTATTAAATAAGAGAAAAAAACCATAATTTTATGTGTTTTTCAAAGTGATCCTTTGTCTACAATACATAAGAATTTTACTTGCAAATTTTTACATCACCTTCAAGTTTTACAATTACAGATCAGTTTGGTATCAGAGCTCAAGGTTATTGTGAAGGTTTGATTTTGTTTGCAAGTGTTTTATGATGCTTACAAGGTTGAAGCTTAAAAGAGGAGAAGGATAACTTGTGGAGCCACTGTATCAAATTGTTTCAAGGACAACACTCACACCTCAAGCTTCAATAGTCATGGCACATGAAGAAGGTAATAAAGGGATGTATGATGATGAAATAAATTTCAGAAATGCTTTCTTTGAGATGTCTAAAGTGGTAAAGTTTTTGTATGAAGAGAGGAACTCAAGGTTGTATGTAGAGAGCTCAAAACCTCCAAAAGGAGATGGAGGAAAAGTAGACAAGCATCCAAAAGGGAATGGAGGGATTGGTGACAAACCACCACCTTCACCTCCATCATCATCATCGTCTTCATCCTCATCTTCTACTTCTTCTACCCTTTCACTAACACCTCCAAATTCTTTAAAAGGACATGGAAAACTCCTTTATTAAAGCTTGACATTAAGTTTGAATTGCCTATGTATGATGGAGAGGTAAATGCTGAGAAAATAAATAATTAGTTTCTTTAGATTGAAGTGTATTGCAGGATACAAAGAATCAAGGATGATGAGACCAAAATTCAGCTTGCTTCTCTTAGGTTCGAAGGCACAACATGTATTTGGTGGGAGGCCAAAACTCAAGAGGAAATGAAGAAATATGGTAAGGTTTTATTCTCTTGGAATGATTTTGTTGTTGCAATAATAAGACAATTTTATCCATTAGCATACATGCAAAAAGCCATTATGGATTGGAAAAACTTTAGGAAAGCTAAGGGTAAAAATGTGCAAACATATACTCAATAATTTAGGAAAAGAGATTTGATTTTGGGTATAGATTTGTCCTCCCAAGATACTCTATTGAAATACATTGGAGGATTTCATAGTTATTTGAGACACACAATTCTCATGTTTAACCCTACAAAACTAGATGAAGTTTGTGTACAGGAAACTCATTTAGAAGCAAGAGGGAAGAATGTTTCTGAAGAAACTAGTGAAAAGTCATTTACGTTGGGAGAAAAAGGAAAAGGGAAGTTCAAAGACAAGGGTAAAAATAATGCTTCAGTCAAGAAAGAAGGAGAAAAACTCACATGTAAACATTGTTCTAAAGAAGGCCATGATAAAGATCACTTTTGGAAACTTCATCCTGAGATGAGACCCAAAAAGTTTAATAACAAGGAGAAAGAAAAGTTTGCTGCAACTACCCAACAAGATCTAGGATTTGATTCTGGAGATGAAACAAAAATCATAGCCATGGAATTGAAAGATAAAGATTATATTTCAAGTACTAGCTCTTCTAGTAAACCCATTGAACCTCAAAATGAAAGAGAAAGAATAGAGTTGTTCCATATTAAGGTCATCATAAAACATAACAAAGTAGACACTTTGCTTGATAATGGTTCACAAGTAAACCTCATTTCCGAAGACATTGTCAAGAAACTAAATTTGGAAACCATTCCTCTTCCTAAACCTTATCCTTTGGGTTGGGTATGTGACAATGCCAAGTTGCAAGTGACAAGAAAATGCATACTTAGATTTTCCATCGCTGCAAATTTCATTGATGAGGTAGAACTTGATGTGGTACCACTTGACATTTGTGGGATTGTTTTGGAAAGCCCATACTTATATGACAGGAAATCCATCTTTCATCACCATGAGAACAAATATCACTTGTTTAAAAATGGGATTGAGTACATTGTTAGAGCACATATCAAGAAGTAGAATTTGTCTCTTGTGAATGTTGGAAAAATGAAGAGGTTTGTAAATGCTAGTCAGAATTTTGCATTGTTGATGATTAAACATAAAATGTTGATGAATCTGAAGTCTTCCAAGAATGTGATGCAACACTAAAATATGATTTAGCTGAAGTTGCTAATACATATGTTTCAAGAATCTAATGTGTTTCCTCCTAAAAGAGGAAAACAACATGAAGTTCATTTGTTGCGGGATAATTCACTTTTGAGCATTGGTTTGAACAAGATGACAGTGTTAGAGAATGCATGAATCAAGAAGTAGATGCAAGAGCTACTTGAAAAAGGGAACATTAGTTCTAATACATCTTCTTGTGGGTCTCCTAGTGTTTTGGCTTTGAACAAGGATGGTGCATGGCAATGGCGAACACATTTGGAGAAGAGTCAAGCCAAAAACAAGGCTAGACATTATAAGCTTCATGTTGACCACAATTTTCAGGTTCAAGATGAAGTAAAGCTTTACATCAGCAAAGAAAAACCTCGAGGTGAAAAAAACTTAAAATTGGGTAAGCCTTCTTTGACTGAAGACGTAGGAGAGAATGTTCAAATTTATTTAACATAAGTTTTCTCTTCTAAATATATTGAATAATTGCAGCAAGATCCTATCCTTGACAAAGAAAGACGAACCTCAAGAAGAGGGAACGGGAAGCACCTTCATAAGAGGTTCAAAAGGTACAAAACTAGGAAAAACCAAATGGATTGAAAAAGTAAGGGTGAGGGAATTGTACCCTCATTTGTTTATTGATTGAAAATAGTTTTTGGAGGTCCAAAAGCTTCCAATGGGGAGGAGTGATCCAGGGGATCAGTAAAGTGGTCAAAATTAAAAGTATTCAAAAGTGCTTGAAATCTATACTAGTGCATAGATCTCAACAACTGAATCCAACACAACTTGAATTGCTCAAAATCGATATTGTATGCTTCTGATATCGTATTCTGATTATTTTCCCAAACAAGTAAAAAAATTATAGATTGGATGTAGTACTACTGACTGGGCAGTTCATACATTGACTAAGCAGGGTGACTGGACATGTTGATTCGGTTTCTCAGAGCAATAGCAGGCTGTCACTTGTCCTCTTGAGATTGGTTAAAAAAAATCATTGAATTTGATTGGTTCAATTTTCTTTTGTGATTTGGTTGGTTGTTGGTGAATGTACATGGCCCAATGGTTGGAGGCCATGTGGGCCAATGGATGGCTTCCATGTGGCCTCCTAGCGGTTTAGTAAAAATTTTATGGGCTGAATGGACTGCACCAGGGTTGAACACAATACCTCCGACCAAACAACGAGGAGCCTTACCACCACATCGCACCATGTCTCTTACCACACATGGCTCCCATATTCTATTTAGATTTGGTACAAAACTTGTTTGGGGGTTGGGTCGGGGCTAAGCCCTAGCCCTAGTCTCTGCAGGCACGGAACCACGAGGTGAGACCAAGGACCAAGGCTTAGCCCCAACCCTAGGTTACGGGCCTCCTTCATATAACCCACGACGGAGCTATGAGGAGGGGCCAACCCCTAGGCACCAGAAAGGGGGCCAACCCTCGGCCACATGGACCTTCTATGACCACACCCTATAGCATATGGTGAGCGTGCAGAAATAAGCACTAGCCCTGTGTTTCATGGTGTTTAACGTGACCAATGGCAGTTAGTTGGGATTGATCGACGGCGGCAGGTAGTTAGCCCTAGCCCCTGGGCATGTGGCTCCCATACGACCTAAATTTTCGGAAATCAGGGGTCAGTGGGCATTTAAACTGTCCAATAAATTGCATTGTCGAGCGAGATTGTAGGCAGAATTTCTGTGTCAGTTCTGGGTTTCAGGCACTGAGCTAGGTTTGGTGCAAATTGGAGGATATTTAGCAGAAGGAATTTGGGGAGAGCATAACTTCTTCAATTTTTGGCCAAATTGAGCCCAACAAGAGCCTAGCTAGGGGTTGTTGACAGTTCTGAAGCCAGTGGAGACATACTATGTACATTCTGAGCATTGTAAATCCATGTAAACATAAATTTGAGTAGTTAATGAAAGAGGCCTAACATTGAAAATTAAACCAAGATATGTAGCCCAAAAAAGAAGAAAACGCTTTTATCATTTTTATTGTTATGTGTTTATGATATGATATATTGTCTCTATTTTATATTGTTAACTAAATTAAAAAAAACCATAATTTTATATATTATATAAAATTATTCATTACGAGCAACACATAAAACACATATGGTTCTTTCAACCTCCCTTTTTTTAATAACCTCTAAAATTATATCTCCTCATTTTAAAATTTTAATTACACAAACTCCAATATCATTTTAAAATTTTAATTACACAAACTCCAATATGAACATAAGGATACAATACGTTTTAATTACACAAACTCCAATATGAACATATGTATACAATACCAACCATAGCAACCCAAAAGTCCATAAAAAGACACTATTGTAAGATGGAGTCAAATATGAATCTCGAGGCCTCTACTTTAACTAAATACGTTGGACCTTTTACATACTTTTGTTAAAATAATTATTTTTAATTCTCAATGGGGAACACCAAAGAAAATATGTCAAAGGGACAATAAATATAAATATAAATATATATATATATACACTTCCATGGACAAGACATTAGAAAGTGCAGTGAGATTGCCAAAGTATTACCTTAGAATATCAAACTTAACTATAACCACTAAAATCATTATAGTTAAGGTAAGAATAATAAAATAATGCAAAACCCCGTGAAAAAGGGTATGCATGCGGGGATGTTCCAATGGGAATGTTGTAATATCAAAGGAAGAAAAAGCTTGGCACTTTAGGAAAAGTAGATGGATTAAATAAATAGTTTTCCAGACTCAACCTATTAATATTGTTTTAAATATATACCATAAATTAACCACTGCGTATTTAGATAAAATTTACTAGGTGGCTATTTTTATTTTCTTATAAAACCTCAGGACTTTGCTTTTTTGGTAGGGAGAGGAGGAGGTTTTCTTTGAATGGAAGATGGAGACACATAAGTATTTTCATCACTATTGAAATTCAATAGGTTTGTGGAGTGAGAGTTGATTCTCATATTTAGTTTTTTATATTTTTTTTAAGTACATGTTATATATTAAGTAAAGAATAGATGTTTTTATTTTATTTTTTTAAATATTAATATGAATTTTTTAGGTTAAAATTTGTATATGGAAATATAATGATATAACATTGGCATACATTGAGAAACTCTATCATTTGTTAAAAAATAATTTTTTTAAGTGAAGAAGCAAGTTAAAACATTATATTTATTTCTATTTGTCTATATGACATGTATATAAATTTTACAACACACTATTAGATACAAACAAAATTTACTGAGCATTAAGACTAAAGAGTTTAGAAACTATAATTCACATCGGAGGCCTTCCTAAATTTAGTACTAATTGGCACATTAAGATTAGGGACAAAAAAATTTGATTCACTCACAAATTCCATGATGGAGAGGAACCCTGTTGGCCTTGTGTTATAACTCGTTGATTAGCCTCCTCATGCTACCCATTTTGTTTTCTATCCAATAAGTTTGAGGTTGATGGTTTATTAAGATTTCCATAATGGATGTTAGGGAAGGGGCCAACTAATTATACCTAAGCTAAAGTAGAATAATGTCCTCCTACATCAAGTGAGTATCTTTTCCTTCTTTGCTCTACATGTCATAAGCTTTCACAACAAACCAATAAAAAGTCCCCACATGAAAAATAAGTAAAGCCTACAATCCAATCTCCACTCGTACTTTGTCCTAAAATGAACAAGACGAAACCAATATATATTTGCTTATCACCTTCACTCAAGAAGTAGTAAATATTCCAAAGATATAGAACTACAACACCTCTATTTAGTCCATGATGATGACTACCATACTCAAATAGACTTGGGGGAACATCAATTTCTAAATACAAGTGGAAACAATGCAAAAGATCAATCAATATGGGAGGAATACTTGAAATTCTTACCAAATAAGAAGCTTGAATTCTCCCCCAAAGCTTGAATTATGAAATGAGGCTAGAGTTGTAAGCATCGAAATAAAACAACATTCAAACTTCTCCAAATCATTGCAACTGACATCATTCTCAACTTCCATAGCCAACCATAATTGTACATACACTGTACCCAAAATGGAAGCTAACCTCCACATAGATTAACAATGAGTCTAGTTGATGTAAGGTATGATGCATAATCCAGCATAATGAGACCATACCTTCCACACTCATGGAGGAAATATTCCTTTGTATTTTGGTGCCATCACCCTTAACACACATGATTTATTATCCTTATGCCATCCTTGATAGACACAGGTGTATATGCTCCAAATCCATCACCCAACTAGATAGTATGCAAAGCCACTCATTCTCCACATCATGTGGATCATGAGCGAAAGGTTGACTCAGCCTCTCATCTCCTCACAATTAAATGCACCATTAAATCTTGATGCATGCATTCTTACATGTGGAGAAGGCATGCACAATCTATTCCCACCTAAGGAAAGGGGAAATAACTTTCCCTACCATTGATAAGGAGGGAACCTTGAGCCAGCATAGATACCTTGTTAGCCATACAGTTAGCCTTCTTGTTGCTTCAATGTATCACATGAAATGAGGAGTAGTTGGTTACGTCTACCAACAAAATCCAATTCTCTTAAGAAGAATTGGTAATTTCAAATCCCTAGGGTAAGACCCCATTTTAAGATGGTGGATTCAGAGGCAGGAGTCTTTGACCATTATAATACTCCTGAGATTGATCCAAAAGCTTGGATTAAACCTTGTCATAATCCATATGCTTCTACTTGATTGTTTGAAGTTCTTTATAACCCTTAGACATAAGATATTTCTAGTTGTCCAATGAGGATATAAATCACACCCTCCAACTCCCCCCTCTTACCACCATTATGTATTACATTTGATATTAATGGAAATTTATATTTATTTTTTATTATTATTGAAAATAGAATGTTTTTTAGTTCTTATTTTTTTATAATAAGTTGTTTGTGTGTGTGTGTGTAAGTTTGATAATCATGCTATTAACATGGTAAGGGCCTAAATTAACTCATTTTGTTGATATGGTTAACCTCATGAAGAGACAAATTATGAACAATTGAATTGAAAGCTTCATAGAAAGGAGATGACTATAAGGATTGTTTGGATATAGGAGTCTTCGACCATTATAATCCTCCTTAGATTGAGTTCATAAGCTTGGATTAAACCTTGCCATAGTCCATAGGCTTCTACTTGATTTTTTGAAGTTATTTCTAACCCCTAGGCATAAGATATTTCTAGTTGTCCAATGAGGAGATAAATCACACTCCCCAACATTTTATGAAGTATATGAAAAATTGCTAATGAAGGTGTAATAAATTTATTAAGAATGAAACGAAGTCATTGGAAGGGATTGTACAAATGTAATTATTTTTTTTTGGGTGGGGTGTGTTAGCGCTTGGAATTCACCTAGGCTGAGATAGATAAACTCTCAAGGCTACATCAAACCATTTCACCTCGTAGCTAGCCCTACGAGGTATGAGAAGGCTCTCTCGGGTCAAAACTCGATGGATTTTGTCAATAGGATGAGTTGACCATTTAGGAACCAAGGATTTTAGGCTAGTAAACTGATATGAGGGATTGGTTTAGAGTTTTTTGGATTTTTGGTGGCGATTGGAGGGAGTGCAATTCAGGGTGCGGGGATTGAGCTCAGTTTTTGCAGGTGATTCTTTGGGGCAAGGTAGGAATCTATGCTGATGCCTTTAGTTTGAAATAGATGATCAAAGAAGAAAGGAGGAAAGCTAAAGAGGGCAAAAATGAATTTGAATCCTCTCTAGACGGTGGAAAACATAAAATTTAAACAAAATTGAAAGCTGAGCGGCATGCATGAATTCAAACTTTATCACTTCTTTTGTTTAAATAGCAGCAAGAGATTAAGAAATGGAACACATAAACACACTTACAATGACAAGTAGGAAACACACCATCAACATAATAATCCACAAGAATCCACAATGAAGTCTGCAAAACCCTGGCCTTCCTTTTCCTCAAATTGCAAAAATACAAGTCAAAAATACAATAGAGCTTCTCCCTCTAGAGTCCAACCATGAAAATGAAAAAGAGAAGGCATAATATAGAAGTTCAAACCTCTTCCCCCACCTCTAGGGGTCGAGCTCAGCTTCCTAGGAGCTGTTACAACTAATTCTAAATCAGTCACTAGATAATAGGCCAGCACAACAACTTGCCTCTAAAAGTTAGGGAGCCTATCCATGCATTAAATATTAACTATTTACATCAAAGAAGATTCTAGAAGAGGTAAAGAAGAGTAAAAGTATCTAATGCCATGAAATTTACACAAGAATCCATCAATTACATGCCTAAATAATCAACCCAAGTGAAACTGTGCTTAGCTGGCTGAACTGGTCAAAAACTGGCAAATTTTGCTTGACTAGTCGCACCTCTGGCTTGACTAGTCGCACCTTTTGGCAGCGCTATTTGAGGGCCTTCCCATAGTCCAAATCAGGTGCAGGATAACTCGTTGGAAAGGTCTGGAAGTCTACTTTCCAACCCAACTGGAATTTCTGAATTTGGAGTTGATTTGACCCCTCAAAAATCAAATCTCCCAAGACTGCTTTCTGCAGCTCGAAAAAGGGGCAGAAAGTCAAAATTTGGCTGTATTTTGAGCTTTTGGCTGCCCAAATCTTCACAAAATTTGAAACCCTTCCATAGGCAAGTGTATTTTTACAAGACAAATCCAACCATGTAGAGTTTTCCCCGTTCCGAGCTGTATCGATGACTCGTCTCGTATGGGGTGAGACGAGTCGAGTGGCCAAAACCTGTAAAATTCCAAAAAATGCCAAAAATGCCTCAAAATCCTCAAAATCTCTTGGTTTTGCTGCTTGGAGGAAGATAATGAGTACCATGGTGAGTGAGTGAGGCCTCAGCCAAGATACGGAGCGGGTTGGTCTTCTTCCTTCCTTTGGGAGCCTTGGTCAACCTCCTTTGAAGAATTTTCATCTTCGCCTTGCAAAAATGCATTCTTGCCCAATAATGATTTTTCATGTTTCTTAGCAACTTGTTGTTCTGATTGGCCTTAGCCAACAGCTCCTCTAAGTGTGTGTTGACTCGGATAAGTATGGATTCCCTCTCTTTGGGCAGCAAGTCACCGAGCCTCCTACGGTTGATGACTCGGTCACTTCGAATTCTCCATAGCTCGTCCAATTCCTTCTCATCCTCCAGCTGTTTGTTTCGCTGCTCCAAATATGTGATTACCCATTTTTCCCTCCATAATTGTGTCTGCAGCAAATGAATCTCGGTGCTTTGCTCTCGGATGATATCCTTGAGCTCTGTGCTAGGAGAATTAGTGTCGAGATCAATAACCGGAGTACCAAACACTCTCTCCTCAATCATGGGTTGCTTGCCCCTCTCTGCTACTTGTGCTGCTGTCGGCAACGAGGCCCCTTCCACCTGATGTGGAGATAACACTCGCTGATCTGATGATGACAATGAGACCCCTTCCACCTGCTGTGGAGAAAATACTCGTCGAGCTGCTGCAAACAAGGTCCTATGACCTCTCCGATATGTACACTGTAGTGGGGAAACATGTTTCGGCACCATAATCTCTGCCTAGTGTGATGGACCTCCCTCCTCGTGAATGATCTGTGGCTCTGGCTGACCTCTCTCTGGCTCTTGCTGTGACCGTGATGTCGCTGTAAAGACCTCATGAGAAATGAAGTCTGCCCATGAAATGGCCTGCTGCCTCAACTGATGGGAAACAACAAGCTGAATGAGACCATGATGGCACAGACTCCTATGCTGCTGGGCTGGGGTCCGCCTCTAAAATACGGATGACATCCTCTGAATGTCCTGGCAGAAGAAAACCGGGATGTTCATCATCCTCACCCTGGTAAAGTGCATCAACATGCGAATATGACAAGTGGAGATCTGTGAAAATCTTCCCTCACATGTAAAGTATTGTATGATAAGCTTCATGATCGAAGCATACTCCGCCCGGAGGAATCTGGAAGGAAAGACCCCTGACAAGTGGCTCACAAATGAGGGCCTGACATATGGCTCAAAAAAGATAAAGTCCAGCAATTTGCGCTTGGGCCACACTTCTCCTACATTCGGTATCTCGGTAGCCTCTGAAATCATCTCTGGAGATAGCACAAAATTCACCCCTGCAAGAGTGACCTGCCCATCATGAAGGTGAAAAACAAATAAACGTGCCAACTCACTATGATGCTGAATGTGAGCAAGCCTGTCACAGAACTAAAAACATGACATGTACCGAAAACCGTTCATTGCCAAAGGACAAGCCTGCAATGCTGCCAAAGAAGTAGGTTCTTGTCTCCTATGGTGACCACCCCTCTTAGGAAACCTCTGCTGTACCACCACCTCTGTAGCTGATGAATGGTCATCACTACTCATAAGTCTCGGTGTCTGACATGGTTTGGGAGAAAGATGGGCAAGTTGAAAGATAAATAGAACTGCTGCTTCTGCCTGCAAAATGCTTGAGAAATAGTTTGTTTTCTCAAGGGGAAAAAATCATAAGGGAAATTTTAGGGGAGGGATTTTTAAAAAGGATTGGGAAAAATATATAAAAACAAGGATTTTTTAAGGGAAAATTCACAAAATGTAACACATATCTCTCATTTTTAGGAAATCATTTGCAACGAAACCATGTATGATAGGGACCAAGGGAAAGAACATAGGTTATGATAGGGGTATGGGACAACATTGTCCATTTGATTTTTGTCCTTTAAATGAAGCAAACTCTGTTATCTGAAAGGGATTCATATACATTTGGTGACAAGGGAAAGAGGGCTTCATTTGTATTTTTATCAAAAGGAGATTTGACAACTTCAAAGGGAATGATAAAAAGGGAAAACAAGGTTTGTTTTTGGGAAGCACAACAATATGATTTTATAGACCAAAAAACACAGCAATATGTCCATTATGAATATATACACAGCTGCATTCTTTAATGTTTCCTTTTTTATAAATCTTATAACAGCAGCCTGCCCTTTTTTATACCCAATAATATCTTTTTTTTTTTATATTTGGGTCATTTTGGCAATTTATTTTTATTTTTCTTTTCACATCAATTTTTTATGTATATATATTTTTTTATTCTTTTGTTTATTTTCTTGCTGTAGGTCCATTTAATTTGCTTGTTGTGGGAAGGAGAAGGGCATTTTAGGGTTTGTTTGGAATATGAAGGGTATTAGGGTTTAGTGAAGAAATTTGGGAAGGGAAAGATTTTGTAGGAATATGGGATGGGAACCTTGTATTTCTTGCAAACGAAATAAATGAAATAATAAGATAAACATGTAGCAACATTTGTGAATTTAATTGACAAGGAAACAAGGATGGGATAAGAGGGATTTAACCTTGAAAAACAAACAAACCCTAGCAGATTTGCCTACATTGACGACATTTAGATTCACCATTTCTCTTGCAAATTTTTGAAGAAGAAAACCATTAGACATGTCATCATTCACTTATTCCTTGTTATCATGGGTGAATTTGGAGCTTACCTGGTCGATTTAGCAGTTTGGGAGGGCGATTTAGCATGTTTCTGGCGAACCGAGCTCGACTGGTCGCACCCCAACTCGACTGGTCGCACCTCTCTGAGTGGTCGCTCCAGTTCATAATTGCACTGTGGGAGCAGCTCTGACTAGTCGCACCTGCCCAACTGGTCGCACCTCCAACTTGACTAGTCGCTCCTCCATAAATGACTAAAATCGCTGCAAAATCGCCTTTCTTTGCTTCTCTTGTGTCTTGCAAGTTTGCAATGTATAATGAGGCCATGAAGAGGGCTTTTTGGTTTTTATAGGTGCACATTGAAAAAAAATTAAAACATCAAACCCACTTTCAAATGTTGCATGTTTTGGCATTTAATTTAACACTGTTTTTTAAGTTTCACTTTGCCTGAAATTGATCTTTTGAGTGTTTTCACTTGGTTCTTTTTGCAGGTTGATTCTCTGATGGATTCTGGCGAGGAAACCAGGGTTGTTGCTGGCATTCTGAAGATTTATGAAGATTTTCCTTATTTTTGCAAATTTCACATGACCTTGGGTTTAAAAATAGAGTTTTTAAATCCAAGGTATAAATGAGCTGTAGCTGATGAAAAATATCAATAGAACATAATTACAAACCTCCTTCTGGCTTGCTGGGGACTTTTGGACTTTTGACTCATGACCTTGCAATGATTTTGACTGAAACCCTAGACCTAGGCTTGGGATTTCAAGACAAGAGTGAAACAAGTGTGACACAAGTTTTTTCAAATGATATGACCTGATTCCAGCAAAGCCAAGAAGGGAACAAGACCAGCTCCTCCATCAGTGTTATGGCATGCCTAACGGGATGCAAAACTGATGCTGATGAGACACCTACATATGCATATGCAAAGAGTTGTTTGATCACCGATGGAGGGCTCAAGACCGACACTAACATTGGCTCCAATGGGGATGGTAGCTCCTTGGAGGTGCCAAGAACCTTACACCTCTGGGATAGTAGACCAGTGTTTTATTCATTGGGCAAATGGAGTCAACTGTACACACATGACCAAACTTGAAATGACTATATTTGGACTTGGACTGAAAAACTAAAATTTTCAAAGGACTTAGACACAAACAAAGTAACTCTTGCAGAAAATAAACAATCTGAATAGTTCACACTAACCAACCTCTATCCTTAGAATTATAGCCTTCACCGCGGGCCCCAAACTAAGGAGGAGAGATCAGTTCACACTTGCTGTAATATGAAAGAAAAATGGTAATTACAATGAGGATGGTTAGAGCAGCAATTGCTCAAGCATGATATCTTTTCAAAAGCCGGCCATTCACCGACCCACCGGGACATTCATCGCCGTTCATTTCTTTGAGAAGGAAAGCATTGAGACCACGATATGCAGCAATCTTATAAGGACCTTTCCACAAATTATCAAATTTACCGTGCTTACCTTTGTCCTCATTTCGGGCATCCCATCTCAAAACAACATCCTCCAACTGAAAGTTTTCCAACTTTGCCTTCTTATCATAGATCTTCTTGATGCGCTCTTGCAGCCTCAAAGAATTTTGGAAAACTTCTTCCCGGGTTTGTTGTAAGTGAATCATTTAATTGATTCGTCGTTGCATTGGATCTGAATCTTCACCCGCTTCTTGGAGCAATCTTGTGACCGGCACACTAAGTGATGTTGGAAAAACTGCATCAATTCCATAAACTAACTCAAATGGCGACATACCAATTGACTTCTTTTGACTTACCCGATCAGCCCATAATGCATTCACCAGCTTGTTATGCCAACTCTTCTTGTTAATTTCCACCATCTTCTTGATAATATTCACTAGTGACTTATTTGATGACTCGGCCAGCCCATTACCTTGCGGATGATAAGCCGTGGAGTGCCCCAAGCTGATGTTATACTTATGACAAAAATCAACCATTCGCTTGGACTTAAATGCTGCTGCATTATCTGTAATCAATTTGGATGGACAGCCAAAATGTGACAAAATATTATTTTCAAGAAAAGAAATGATTACCGCATCCGTGGCCTGCCGAGTGGGAATTGCCTCTATCCACTTTGTGAAGTAATCGGTGGCAGTTAAGATCCATCGGTGCTGCCCGGATGATGCTGGGTGAATTTCGCCAATGAAGTCTAAACCCCATTGCTGAAATGGTGCGCTGATCTCTACCGGTTTGAGAGGCAATGGCTGCAATCTTTGTTTCCCTTGGAATATCTGGCATTCATGGCAGCTTTTCACCGCTTTGTACACATCAGAAAATAGAGTAGGCCAATAGAAACCAGCCCGTAAGATCTTATTGGCTATATTTTTCCAGAACAAATGACCTCCATAGTCGCCTTTATGGAAATCTTCTACTGTTACCTTTGCTTCCTCTTCAACCAAACAATTCAGCAAGATGCCACCGGGATCTTTCCAATATAGTGCAGATTTCATAATGCAAAACTTAGCAGCCTTTAGCTTCAATGTTCTTGCTTTGTTTCTTGACATTCCAGGAGGTGCGGATACATTTTGAAGCACATAAACTATATCAGCATACCAAGGAGTAGTAATGAAAATATCCGATACCTGAATTGCTGAATTTTCTTCTTCACCGTCGGATAAGGCAGTAATCAAGTTGATGTCAAGGGCATGAAGGTTTGTTTCAGCCATCAACTTTGCTAGACCTTGGCCTTTGATCAGCTTGGTAGGCTTGATCTCAGCATCATATTCTAAAAGAGCAGCAATCCACTTACCTCTCCTACCTTCCGGCTCCGTTTGTACCAAGACATCCTTTACGGCCGCACTAGGAACATATGCCAATACATGAGAGTGAAGTATGTATACCTGGAAATCTTTGAGAGCCTTAATCAGTGCCAACGCTTGCTTCTCAATGATATTATAATTCAGCGGCTGAAAAATGCAATTGGCCTCTCAACTCCTTCTCTCTTTTGCATCAACACGGCTGCCAATGTATGCTCAGAAGCAAAAGAAAACAAAATGAAATCTTGAGTATAATCGGGGCTGATCAAGGTTGGGGCTGAAGACAAGATTACCTTGATTAAATTGAAATATTTGACTACCCCCTCGGTCCATTTGATCTCGCTGTCCTTCCGGAGCATATTGGTCATCTCTCTAAGATGCTCTGCAAGGTTAGGAATGAAGCGGCACAGAAAATTTAACTTGCCATTAAAAGACTGAATTTCCTTCTTGTTTCGGGGCTGCTCTAGTTGTTGAATTGCTTCCACCCGTGCAGGATCAATTCGAATGCCATCTTTGGAAATGATATGTCCCAGCAACTTGCCTTCACTCATGGAAAAAAGACTCTTTTTCGGATTCAAGGAAATACCATATTTTCTGCATTTTTGGAACACTTTGGTCAAATGAAACAAGTGCTCTTCATCTGATTTGGAAAATATGGTTAGATCATCAAGATAAACAACTAAAAATATATCCTTTTCATTGGCAAAGGCCATATCCATAGCTCGCTGAAATGTGGCACCCGCGTTCTTCAAACAAAACGGCATCTTGGCATAATGAAATGTACCCCATGGCATAGTAAACGTTGTCTTGTCACAGTCATCTTCATGCACTAAAATTTGATTATAGCCGGAGTATCCATCTAGCAATGACATCCTTGAAGCGCCCACTACCCGCTGCAATATGTGGTCCATTTTGGGCAGCGGATAGTTGTCCTTGAGAGATACTTTGTT